>OX336367.1:61735973-62043473 GCA_946902895.1 Fragum fragum
TTTTATACAGATATCCTCCCTAAATATAATTTATGTGTCCATACGAGTTTTAGTAGATCTTTTCCCCTCGGTTTTTTCTCAAACGTAATAAATTTTCACTCTAATTAATCTTCCACAAATTGTTTTCGAAATAGGGTAGGATTATACATATATATACACATTTATACATGTAAAATACTGTGAATATAGTGTTAAAGCTCAAGTCTGACAAGACTAACATAATACAGTTCCCGTGAAATTGGGAATTTTATTCAGCTATTTTAGATTCATTCCCAATAATTGTGAATAATAAAATCATAATCCAATCTGTACTATGTTGACTTTCGGGACCTTCGGTCCTTTGATTGTTGAACATGTCCAGTGGAGTCAGTTGGCAGGGCAGGCGATCCATCAATTCAATTGAGCTGTGGGAAAACGATTTGGCTATGGAGTTCAGTCAATTGCGAGATCTTCCGTATATGCATATATGTAGCGAAGGAAACCCTTTCGTCGACAACGTAAGTAAAGCTCACAGTTTAAGAGTTGTATGCTTCATTGAATGGGGTTTAACGCCACTTTTAACAGTAGTTCGATCATATTGCGGCGGCTGGAGTACCTAATCGTGGATTCCTGGTATACTCACAACAGTGCTACTACTATATCATTTCCGAGCCTCCAGCAACTCATCCGGCCTATATATATTTACGATTATCTTCCCATTGGTGAGAGACAAATGTCAGAAAGTATAGTTGCCGCGACCGAGGAAAGAACGCGGTATCTAGAGATTAGTAGTCCGACACCAGCTGCGCTGTGGCCGTTACCACTTTTTAACTATATCACCACACTTTGAGGTTCACTAAAAATGTTAATACTACAACCGTGCAAGTACAGGAACGTCCCAATCCGAAAATTGTTCATTAATCTCTGGCGCCCTTAGCAGAAACATCTAGTACATAAGGTTGAAATGGTACAAAGATCAGCAGCCCACTATGACTGCTAAATGACTACAGCTTTACCAGCAGTGTATCTCAGTAACGATAAAATCCCCTAACTGGTAAACCGTAGAACACGTAGAAACTTGGCATTTTTCTGTTTTACCCGGGATAAAACATAATACCTGCCAAGTCTTCTGCCGCGTAATAGCAGTTGACCACCAACATACTTACAGGGAGCCTTCAATATTCCCAAGTCCAGAACGAACTGCCATGTAAAGTGTTTTTATCCCAAGGAAACCAGACTATGGAACAGTTTCCCTGCACACCATCTTTCTAACAGTCGCACAACTAACATCCTCATGGTTATATAACAACTGCTCAAGACAGCGCCAGTTTAAGGTAATGAGGATTGATTTTCTGTCTCGGGCAAAAGTTTGAGAATTCTATCTTTAGAATATTTTTCAAGATTTTTCGCCATATACAACTTTCTTTACCTGCAACACTCTTCCCACTATAATTAAACACCAGATAAATCTTTGGGAATTTTGGGCCGTAGTTCATCGCGCCAGTTTTATAGCGATGGGGATCTTTTTTCAATCTATGGTTACGGCTTTGGTCGCCGACCAACGATGTGCAGGCCTGTTCTTTTGAGAAAGTTTTACTCAAACAAAGTGAACATTGTAAGAACGTGTATCTACTGCTGTGAATGTATTTGTAAATATGCGGTGTTTGGTTTATGCATTGATAATGGTAGTAGTGATAAATGTTACAAGTTTACGTGACCAACCTGGCTTTAGACGTGTTACATCATACATTGCCCAATTAATTGAGTCAGTGGATGACTGGACAGAACAAATAGATATAACAACAACGTAGATTCCATATACCTCGAATTCCAGAAAAACTTTGACACTGTCCCACGTGAAAGTCTTTATAAAAAGCTACAAGGATATGGGATATAGTACAAACTTTTGAAGTGGATAAAAGATTTCTTAACAGGCAGGAATCAAAGGGTGTTACTAAATGGAGCACCATCAAATATTGCAACCGTATAATCGGTATTCCCCAAGGTAATGATCTTGGACCAACCCTCCTCACCATCTTCATTAATGATTTGCCAGACTGTACAAGAAATATAGCAAAACTGTTTGCAGATGATACGAAAATTTACTCCCCTGTAAATAACCAAATAGACCAGCAAAATCTACAAAATTGAATTCCCCCCCCCCCAAAAAAAAACGAGGAAAAACTAGAGAATGTATAGAGAAGAGCGACCAAGATACTACATTGCCTACAAAATAAAAAGTACAATCAAGGATTAAAACACTCTGGTTTACCAACACTCCAATAAAGACGACTGACTTGATTCAAGTGTTTGAAATGATGAAGACCATAGCAGTAAAAAAGATAAAAAACATGATATTTCCACGCAGTCAGTCACAAAATACCGTAAGAAGGCATGACTACAAAATTCTTTCGAACAGATGTTAAACCAACACCCGCAAAAAAAGTTTTTTACAGAGAATAGTCAACTCTTGAACACACTGTCAAGGGATGTTGTCAGTAATGAAACTGTAAATAGTTTTAAAGTACTTTATTTATTTTTTTTTTTTTTTTCAAATAACACCCTGTTACGTTTTCTCCCGATTATTACGGGCCGGAAGCGGGCAATCGATAGACTGAGAACGCCCAAGAATTGGTCTCGACGCACAAGTAAAAGGTAATAAGTTAGAACGCAAATATTTTAGCGGTGGAATAGAATACTGGCTTCAGCGAATGATCTTCTAGTAGTCTCAGTATGTCAGTATGGTTACCTGTCAGTTTTACCCGAAAGGGGAGTTGGGCAGTATATATAGATAGTCAACTCGGCCCATTGAATAACTCGGCCCGGTCAACTCGACCAAAATGTATAGTATAAATGTGCAAGTATATTGCATAATTTATTTTAAACTTTTGTAAAATTAATATCCTGTATTTTTTTTTTTTTTTTTTATATATATATATTTGTAATTTATTTTCTTTTGTTGTAATAATATTATATTGTTACATTTTTGGAATCGGGCCGATTAAAATGGTTGTTGTTGTGCAATAATATTTTAAATCTACAACCACATAATAAAATTTACCTTCAGTACGTAGGCAAGTATTCCTGACACCTTTTTAATTAACCAGAAAATTTTGTTATAATTCGGACGTATTCACACACACACACAAAAAAAAAGGAGGCGGAAAAAAAAAAAAAAAAAAACAGTTCTTTCCTCCCCCCCCCCAAAAAATGAAATATTTCTTTAGTGAAATTTCAATCTACTATTTACCATATATTGGGGCCCAGTTGACCGTGCCGAGTTAAACGATGGGCCGAGTTGCCGGTGGGCCGAGATAAAAAAAAAAATAGGCCGAGTTGACCGGTCACCTTTCAGTACAGCCGTTGCTCACGGTGACCTTTTCCACTATTTCTAGATTACGCGCTCTTTACACGAGAGTTTTGTCACAAAGAACAAAATTGAAAGATGGATGAAGAAATTAAAAAAATAAATACAAAAATCATCGACAGAATCCTTTTCCTTCGCCGATTGTTTGGTTATTCGATTAGAACAAATTCTATTTAATGAAACAGGTTATAGTACCAGAACGAGGCTGATTTGCATCCAGACATCAGCCATTTTGGATGTTAAAGAACAACAAAACCTCAGATTAGTTAGGGAGCAACAGATCTTTTCCGAATTAACTTATATTCGATCAGCTTCTTCGGGGTTAAAGATAAAACACGGTAAGTTGAAGACAAAGCCAGACTACAATAGCATGTTTTTATGTTTGATAAGTTAAGAAACAAAAGAAATACCACCATGAGCGATAAACTGGGTTTGGCACTCGATCTGTCATGTCATTTTCCGTGACGAATTGACCAGCACATCCGTATATCAAAAATCAGCAGCATTTGTGAAAACAGCTATTCTAGTCCACAATGCCATTCCCATAAACTTCATACTATAATGAAAATGTTTATTAGATAATAGAAATTTTTTTCCTGACTGCTTTATGTTTCTGTTGATCAAGGAAAATTTTGGAAGAAGAAAATTGATTTAAATGATATGAGAGAGAAAGGGTAGGGTATAGTTCAAAATGTTATAGTGATCTGCCTAGGATGAACCTTATTTCTATGTCTGTTATCCTCTAGTTATTCTAATCAAGTGAATAATGAACTGTCATGTCTTAGAACTAAAACCCAAATTAAAATTACATTTTCAAATATTTACCATAATTTCATGTTACAAAGGTATTTATCTTTTGGACCCCAAAAGATAAAACAACAGACCTTACCATATTGAGAATAAGTGTACATGGTTAGTTCTTTGAGCAAGGTTGTTACCTTAAAATAGACCTCAGATTCCTTGTACTCAGAGACTGCTATTTGCAACAAACTGGAAACTAAGAACACTTAATGCTTTATTGCACAAAATACTCTGCACTAAGGGAAAATTTATTTAACAAAATGAAATTGACTACCATGATTTGCATCCTGACACTGAGACATCATTTCAAATATTTCTTCATTTGATGAACCCAGAATCATTAGAAGAAACTATGTATGTGACTTTATTATAACTTCCATTTAATTGGGATAGTTTCAATATTACCTACATTTATTCTTATTGCATCTCATTGCATTACATTGTATTGTGACATGCCCTATGGAGGACACCCACTATGTTATATAGGTTTTCTGAATAAAATCTAGTATCCATATATAGTCAAACCTGGTCATCTGGTCACCTCCATTAAGCATGCACCTGTCTTAAACGGCCAGTTCAATGTCCCCCGATCTATTTTACACTAATTTTACCTGTATTCAACAAGCACCTCTAAAACACTGTCAACGGCCGTCAAAATTGTGTCCCATTTCCTTAAAATAACCCAAGTTTTCGGTCAATTTTCGGGCCCATGACAATTGTCACGGATAAGTAATTATCACGGCGTACAATTGTTTTCGGATTATCTATTCAAGTGTCAAAATCAGATAAACATTCACACGCGTCGCCAATTAACAGGTGTTTTGTAGATAACTTCGAAGTGACCAAAATTCATAGTTTGTTATATTGCTCTTATTCAGTGGTTGAATATTATGCATATGATATTCAAACTTTATCAATAAAGTTTAATCGAGTATGACAATCAAAATTACTGTTCTCAGAAAGTAATCTATTTTCGTTTTCGTACGGAGTTTGTCTGCAGTTTTAGAGGTGAGAAATGAGTAAACAAACTCACTTCTAATTCTGACTAGATTCTAGATTGGAATTTTATTGAAATATAGTGTTGTCCACAATCATCAAATTTATCGAGCAGACTGATCCTCAATTGACCGGTCGATATTATTTCAATTGTTCGATCTTTGCAAACAATAATCATGACCGTTCGAGTAATTTAATCTGATTTGAACCTTTCAATTTCAATTGATGATCTAATCGTTTTCATTAGCATACAGGCCTAATAGTATTCTTATCAAAATAAAAAAAATAATGTTTGAATGAGCTGTTTTCTTGTTATTATTTTCCTTGAAAATGAATACTTTCTAGCCCCCCCCACCCCATCTTTTTGTTATACAAATATCCGGCCATCACCTTGACAGGCCGACCTGTATTAAGCAAGCACCTGTCTTAAGCAAGCGATTTTGGCAAATCCCTTGACCGCTTGCTAAGACAGGTTCGACTGTATACTGAAAACTTGACTAGAATCTTGGCCAGTTTACCCTCAAGCAGGTTTGCCCTAATTTTGTCTCATCCTTCTTCATATGTAACTTCGGTCCATTTGCTACAATTCTGGTTCACACAAGGTCTGTTTTCCCTTTTTTGCCACTTGGCAGATTGGCTAAAGAAAGAAAAACATACTACGTTTGATAACTCTACTTGTCCTGCATAATTCTTTACTTCTCATCTTGCATACACATGGTAATTAGAATTCCAAAGAATTGAACACAGAAATTAATGTAAGACTATATTTTCACAGTGCAGGACAGGGCTACGGAAATCCGATAAATTGCCGGTCTGGACCGAATTTTGAATTGCCAGACCGATTGGAATCCCAAAAGTTGCACCAAAATTGGTCCGAAATTTTCATTAAATTTCACGTTGAATATCGCCCCCACCTATCAAAATCCTCTTGATACCGAAAGAATTCAAGGGATTCACATGTTCCCTGCAGATCTAGGGATTAACAAAAGTGCCAAAAACGATAATTAGTTTACCCGCCGGCCAGTCAAGTGCCCATCCGCAGGTGGACCTCATTTGCAGTTATCCACAGTTTCATGCTTGTCCAAACTTCGGGTATCGCGTTTGTAAAGTATTTGTAATAGAGAATCGTTTCGACTTGCACATGTTCGAATTCTTATCAAAATTGACATCTAATACTGCATCAATTTAAATTGCAGTTACTCATGAAACAAATTCCTTTTACTATAATATAGGATGCGTATATAAATCAAGACATAAACAGGCTTCAGTTGCCGTTTGTATAAAGTCGGAATAGCTCAGCACAACACTTTTATGAAATTAATCTATTACAAGTAAGCGCGTAAGATCGGGCAATGTTTTTCAATCACGGTAAGAAACGTAGCCAATAGATTCAAAAACTAAGTGGAAACCCGCAGAATGCAGATAATTTGAATATAAATGAAATCAATGCTTAATAATATTGCCACGACTGTGTTAAATTAACAGAACTTTGGATAACTAGCTTATGAAAAAGTATATCATTACTACAAGTAAATCATAATATTTGAAATGTTGTCTGCAACTCCTTTCAATTTGGACTATTCTAAAATGTTGCCATCTGAGAATGGGTTAACCATGGAATTACTCAGGAGTGACCATTGAGGTAGTATTGCATTTATTACGTAATATGTCATGCATCTTAGAAATGTAAGATTGGTGTTGCAAGCAGTTTAGTTATAGGAATTCTTTACAGGTCTACATTAATAATTGCAAAGAATAAAACCTCTTTAGAAAAAAATATGAATCATTACACATGAAACACCTATTGAGATGTGGATTAAAGCCATAGAGTATACAAATCATGTCAGTCTGAGTGCTGAGAATAAAAAGAGAGAAGTGTGTGTTTTTATGCACCCACATTGAAAGATCAGGGGGCATGTTTTTTTACCAATGTCCGTCTTTCGTGTCTTTCTGCAAAACCTAACCAAAAAACTTAACATTGCCAATTACTAACAGCCTATTCAAGATACAATGTTCATATTTGGCATGATGATAGATCTCAATGGCATCTGCTGATTCAAAGTACATGGTCACGTGACAATGTCAAGGTCATCTGACACGGTCAAACTTATTAAAAATTTGCTGTTTTAGGGGCATTAGTGTTTCTTAAACACATTTTGTTTCCAGCTGATTTTCACAACAAGAGGTTAACCCATTCTCACACAATAATGCCTTTTGAGGCCTATCAAGAAAAACAATTGAGAAAACATTATGTAAAATGAAGAAGTTGCTTGCAACAAGCAATATTTTTCATTTTCCAGATTGTTTTTACCCAGAAAATTGAAAAAAAATCTAAAATTTCAAAAACTTTTTATTGTTGTCTGCAACTTCTTTCAATTTTGACCAGTCTAAAATTTTGCCATCTGGTAATGGCATAAGGAAAAATAGTAGGAGTCATTTTGCAAACAGACTCTTTCTTGTTTGTGTTAATTCACTCATAAATTTTTCAATAAAGAAAAACGAGGCCCATTAATTTTATGTGATTTTTATATGCATTATTATGCTTCACTTAAAATTAGGGATTATTTGTGCAATCTTTCTTTTTGTATTCTATAAATGTAGAAGGAAATGGGCAAAGACTTTGCAAATTTGTTATAAACTATATCCCATTTTAACCAGTTTTGCTATTCACCTGAGTTACATTTATGCTGTGCAGTTGTGGGATTCTTAAGTTGATTTTAGCCATTGCACATTCCAAAGTTCAAACTACTGTTTAACCCATTCCCACTCATTCCCTCCTTTTTACGCCCCTCAACGAAAAGGCTTTGGAAAACATTGTGGAAAATGAAGAAATTACTTGGATCAAGCAATTTCTTCATTATCCACAATGTTTTCTATCCAAAAAGTCGAAAAATTTTAAAATTCAATCAACTTGAAATTGTCGTCTGCAGCTCCTTTCAATTTGGACCGGTCTAAAATTCCACTGTGTATGAATGGGTTGAATTAAAGTTTTAAGTGATAACTCAAAGAACTGAACAATTCTTGGCCCCAATGCTGGCTTACACCATGCTCAATAACTAATGCATTTAGATGGCGTCTGAATTAAAGATGAGAATACTCAAAGGTTTTTCTTAAATGGATCAGGAAAGATCAGCTGAAAATCCTAAGCTCTTCAGCTTTCAGCTGACAAAGTAACTAAATTATTGACCAAAGAAAGACATGCTTTGGTTTGAAAATAAATCCATTCATCCCATTTCCATGCAATGGCGCTTTTGTGCGCCCCCCCCCCCCCTTCAAGAAAAACAGTTTGGAAAACATCGTGTAAAATGAAGAGATTGCTTGTTACAAGCTGTTATGTGGGAATGGGTTAATAAAATGCATTATTTTAGTTGTTGTTAAACCAGCAGTCACATCCATCCCTCCAAAGTTTTACTTCCCCCTTTCTTTTGACAATTTAATGAGAGAATTTCCCCTCTTTTGGAAATTCCTGGATTCTGTATACATGAAGTGTATTGTACTATTTTTAGCTGATTTATATTGTTTATTCTCATACTTTGAAAATTTCAAAACTTAATTTTTTTTGTATGATTAGACTAGTAATATGTTAACATAAGACAATGAATTATATAATGTTTTCCCATTCTATTTCAGTTAGGGGAAACACAGTTTGGTGTTGAGTATTTTAGGAGAAAATTTAAACAAAGGGTGCACTGGTAAGTTTATCATATTATTTGAAATCAAAATTTTAATTTTTGCTAATTCAAAAGTGGTTGCAGACATTAGATAAAAAAATAAATTAGTAATGACATGATAGAATAGGAGCTGCTTTTCAACTCCCACAATGTATTCTCTAATACACTGCAGCTCCACTATAACGCTGTTGGTGGGGTCCAAGAAATGAAACAGCGGAAGAAGTGGAGTTATTATGCTATAACAACAACTGTAGTTACCAGATTTTAGCAGAAACCGACGAAATTCAGCGTGCGAAGAATTAAATTCTAACCTTATCTTACTGGTCTATCAGGATTGAATAATCCGTAAATTTCTACAGGTCTACAAATTGTGGTTCTCTTTCTCCCAATAATAAGAAGCTAGAACTTTTACCCGAGACATGTTTTATTATCATGATAGTCGTCGGCATTAATCTAATTGAATTTAATTTTACACGGACATAAATATTTCCATCCTTAGACAAAAGGGATAAAATCCAAGTATCTCGCAAAGCGAGGTCTCCTTGGAGACCGACGAGTTGTTGAACACCTGGGGTTACTGAAGCGTTGAGAAAATGTCCCGTGGATCGACCTTCGAACCTCTTTTGCGGGAATGGACTTGGTTTAATTTCTTTACCATTGTTAAAAAACCGGTAACAATAAATCGACAAAGAACTCTATCTGAACCTAGTCATTTACGAATCGGGAATTTAAACCGACCAGTTGCCCGTATACAAAACTGGATTAAACTTTGTAACGGCTAACTTTTAATCGTTAAAATGAAGGTCATAATAATAAAAAATATCCGAGACGGCGGAATGCCTGGTTCTATAACGACAGAGTAAAAAATTCGGTCAGCAAGAATTCCCACGGGGTACGCGTCTGGCACGTGTCACCTCAGGAAACTCTCCCATAAATAGCTGAACATCTGGCGGCCTTTCCTCCCTGAGAATAAAATAAACTCTGGTAATGGGTTAAAAATGAAATATTGACCAACAATTAAGGCAATTCAGTGCCTTCAACCGTTCGATTTAAATGAACTTCTTAACAAGGATTCATTCAGCATGATAATGGTTAAACAGATCCCTGTTTATTGCAATACAGTGGTTTTCAACTTGAATTGCCCAATTGTAGAATGACTGCCACATTTGATCATATATCATAAATTTAATGTCAAATTTTCAACCACCATATATAACTTAAATCTTTTTTCAAAAAGTAAAATTGCCAACAGCAACTGAAACTTAGTGGAATGATGTATATCATTGAAGGTCTTGGTTCATGAGAGCTTAAAGCCATATCTTCCCCCAAAACACACTATGAAAATAACAAGAAAACTAACTCCAGACTCAAAAGCATAAATAAATATGACAATTGAAATTATAAGATCAACATTATTCTACGCAGTAAGCCTACAATTCATGAAAGAAGTGTGACCCACCACAATGCTTTAACTTTTGCTAGTCATTCAAACAAGTAACTAGGTCACAAAGATCAACAACATCGTCCGTAAAGTTTAGTTGTCAGCACCTGTGCATATAACAGTCAATGCCGAAGATTAGCCAAGATTTCCAATGAAGAATCATGCATTCTCTAAATTTCAAAATGTAAACAGACACAAATTGAAATTGACAAGAAAAACACTAAATACTCTTTCTACAGAACATCAATCATACCCTGCTTTTGCGTAGATTGATATAAAGAAGGCCCTTGTTTGCTTTAAAGACGAAATAAGCGATAGATTATTTCAACTATTGTTTTCTTCCTCAGAGGGCAGATATGGCTTTTAACTTTGGGTATTAACATGGAATTGCAGGTTTTGTATTTGACTCCTAAAATCTTTAAAATCTTTGTCATTTATGGTAGAAAATATTGTGGATAATGATGAAATTGCTTGTAACAAAGCTTTCATATTGAGGGGCATTTAAAAGCATCATAGTGTGGGAATGAGTTAAGAGAAATTTCTAAGGGTCTAAACAAATAATTTTGATTCCAAAAATTTCAGTGATGCATCTGAATATTCACTATTGAAAGATAACAAATAACTAAATATCTTAATAAGATATTGAAGAAGTGAATCAACACATACAAGAAAAGAAGATATACATTTAATTCACTATTTCAATTGTTCTGACCCCTTCAAAATCAGATTTGATCCTTACAGTGATCTGTCAAGGCTGCATTATTGCTCCATTGTCTCCAAAATATCATAAATGTCCCTAGTATTTTAAGACCATAGGGACACTGTCCCCATGGTCCAAAAGCCCTGGTAGCTAAAATGCCAGTATGATACATCAATTAATTGTTATTTCAGACTATGGGGACACTGTCCCTTTACTTCCAAAACCACGAAAGATCACTGCCCTTAATCTTTCATGGAAAAGGATTCAATGACTCCTCAATTTCAAATGCTAGTACGAGCCGTGGATTGCATGAGTAGGTAGAGAATGATAGTCCAGCTTTAAGTGATGATGAGAGTGGTTTTGATAAGAAATTCTCTGCAGAAAGAGATTATCATTGATTTAAAAATGATAATAAAGAACAGTAACATTCACCGTTTTTAGCTTCACTGGCTGAAATCCAGCGAGCTATTTTCATGGCTTTGTGTCAGTTGTGTGGGTGTCAGTCGGTTGGTCCATAAACATTTACTTAAAAAATCTTCTCCTCATAAAGTGCTGAATAGAATTCAACCAAATTTCACAGAAATGATCCTTACTTTAAGTGACCCTTTTTCAGATTCCTTCATAGAAGTTTGATTAGTTATAAAACATGGCTTTAATGGGCGGGTCAAATTTCCGTATATGGTGAAACCTTAAAAATCTTCTTGGAAACCAGTGGATGGATTTCAACCAAATTTTACAGGATGATCCTTAAGTGACCCTTTATTGGATTCCTTCAAAGAATTTTGATCAGATGATAAACATGGCTGAAATAGGCAGGGCTAATTTCCATATATATTTTTAAAGGTTTAAAAAATCTTTTTCTCAGGAACCAGTGAATGGATTTTGACCAAATTTCACATGAATGATCCTCAGATAACCCTTAAACAGATTCCTTCAAAGATTTTTGATCGGATAAAAAGCATGACTTAAATGGGCATGGCTAATTTCCATATATTGTGAGCTTTGAAAATTTTTTTCTCAAAAATCATTTGAAGGATTTACCAAATTTTACTGAAATGATCCTATGATGACTATTTTCAGATTCCATCAATTATTTTGATTGGTTAAAAGCATGGTTTTTATGGTCTTCGCATATGTCCATATATGATATACAGTGAATTTTTCAAAATTTGTTAACCCTTGTCACGCTGATCCTGGAATATTCCTGCTCTGACAATGGCTTTCGCAGGTGTATAGATTAAGATCAGCCTGCATAGATGTGCATTCTGAACGTAGCCTCCATTACCTGCTTGTTCTTATTATGTTAAGAAAGTCTTTGAATGCAACATTGATCTTATTATGTCAAAGTTTTAATAAAAAAGTGAAAAGAGGATAAATATTCAGCAGGACAAGGGTTAATACATTTTCATCTGACCTAATAAATGAATTGTCTTTCGTAAAAAACAATGAAAAGTTTGAAATATTAAAAGATTTCATTGCTAAGATTTATATACCACGCGTGATGAATATGATTTGGTTTATATTGAAACACCATTTACTTAATCAGTACAATCAGGCCTGTTGATTGCCAGCGCCTCTAGTTCACCTTTGTTGAGTTTTGTCTAACCTTTCATGTGAAGCTCTAATTTAGGGTGCATAAGATGGCTCATGCTAGCGCTTGAAAGGGAGGAGTCATTGATTCATTGACCATGAAGATCTATGGGTCAAATCCAATTTGGAATGGGTAAAAAAAAAGAGCAAATCATTGGTAGAAATTTTAAGTTAGAAATCCTTAGTGACCTTATGAAAGATGTGAAGTAAGCAATCAATTTATACAGTATTCAATAGCATGTATAATACATATTTGGAAAAATAAAAGATCAAACCCTGTTTTGACCTGTAGAAATTTTGACCCCCAAAAGAGAAATTTGTATGGGTCAAAAAAAGATATTTCTATTTTTATGTAGTCAAAATGCCAAATAGAGCCCTGCCAAATAGTCTCTAATGAGTCTTGTTGATGTCAATTTTTTCTTACCAGGTGTTATATTTTCTTTACAGGTTTCCATTTAAGTGGAGTGTGTACCAGAGTTTCTGTGTTATAGTGTAGGATATCCTGTAGAAATAGAAAGGTAAACAAATTAAGACCACAATTTATAGTTATATCCATGTTTGTAATACTGTTGTAGAAAACTCTTTCACAGTGCTGACTCTCTGTTTAATGAAGTGCATTTGTATTTTTTTTTACTGTACCCATGATGTTTGAAAATAAAATTTCATGATCTTTTTTTTCACCAACTGGAACATGTATACATTTTGCTGAACAAGAATTTGCTTACCCATTCCCACACAATGACGCTTTTTGAGGCCGTTGAAGATAGAAACCCTTCAAGAAACATTGTGGAAATTGAAGAATTGCTTGTTTAATTCAATGTCTTCATTTTCAACAATGTTTTATAACCAGTAGGACAAATATTAACCCTTTCCCTCTCAATGAAGCTTTTAGACACCCCAAGAAAAAAAACAACTTTGGAAAACACTGTGGAAAATGAAGAAATTGCTTGTTACAAGCAATTTCTTCATTATCCACAATGGTTTCTATCCCTAAAAGGGGGAAAACTCAAAAATTTCATTAGCTTTAAGTTGTTGTCTGCAACTCCTTTCAATTTGGACCGGTCTAAAATTATGCCATCTGGGTATGACAGGCAGTGCTCCAGCTAGGCCATTTAATAAGGGCGCCCCGCCCTGCCCTCAAAGTGCGGCGCCCTGCCCTTTTTTCTAATGCCCTGCCCAAATGATAGACCCTAAACTCTACCAATACTCTAGAAATTACCGACTATCCTTTAAATGTCGCATTAATTCGATTTATAGCACAAGTTCGACGTGATTACCTGTGTGTTAATCCAGCATACACATTATGACCTGTAGAAGTGGGGGCGCGGCTTATATCAGCAAATTAACCAATCACAAAGGTGATTCGTTATCGAGGGAGCAGTTTCCAATAATCTTTACATGACAATTAGCACATGCCCGTAAATCGATTTGACAGTTGTAAACAAACACCAATTATTGTTATTGGTTCTACGCAATATATCGTGGATGATGATCGAGTTTGACACCCTTCATTAAGAAATTTCATTTTTTTGTAAGGTTCAAATAGATATAGTTTTCGTCCTTCTGCTACGATTATTCTTCCTTTGCTGCATCTTCGGAAATTGGGTCAATTCGAGACCTACAGATAATTCTTTTTACACTCGTTCAAAAACATTTTTTTAATCAATATTGAAAATTAATGCAAGAAAACTAACAGATGAAAAGATCAATTATTAAAATCGCGCCGCTTTGTTGTCAATTGTCGGTTTCTTTAAACAGGGAATGAGAAGTGGAAACGATACGAGGCGAGTTTTTATATGACAGTTCGTCATTCTTTAAAATAATTACCTCCGTAATGCACATTCCAGACAGTTTTTTTACTGAAGGAACTTCACTTTTTCATTTCATTTCAACAAGCGAATACGTACATTTTCATACATTTAGATTTTCATAATGCCTACCAGAGAGCGTACTCTACGTAATCTTAGCAAGATTGGAAATGCTAACAAGAGAAAACTTACCGATTTCTTCATGTAGGTTTCTATAGATATAAATGATTTGACCATATCTAAAGAATGTGATGATTATTTTGAAATTGATATGAAAAAAATGAAAAAAAAAAAAAAAGAAAATCTGTGAGTGAAAAAAAGTTGGTGAAAATAATGAATAAATAAATGATGTAAATAAAGTCACTCTTTTTGAAAACCAAAATACTATTTTAACTTAAACAATCCACCAGAGCCCATCTTTAAGCTCTTTAAATTCAAAATTTTCTTGGGGGAGACCCCCCAATCCCCCCAGTTGGAGGGGGACACCCCCTCCCACACTCTCCCCATCTTGCCGCTTTGCAACTTGAAGTGCCCTGAAAGGGCACTAGCACCCTGCCCTTTTTCAATCCCAGCTGGAGCACTGGCAGGGTTAGCTCTGGCTTGAAAAAAGTTGTAGCTATCACTTTCGCCAAATTAAAAAAAGTTGGGCTAAATGGAGTAAAGTTGGGGCCAAATTGAGAAGGAGTTGGTGCCAAACTCAAACATATCATATATATATATAACTGCACCATAATTTTCTTAACTTTTATGTTGTAAAATAGATAATATGCATATTAAACAGGTTTTTTACATGGCTATTCATTTGTAATTTTATCTTGAATGAATGTAGCTACATTGATTTTTACTCATCTTTAATCAGTGCTTTCATTTCTCTGATTAGGAAATTGAGACTATGATGAGAAAAACAGAGAAAAGGAAATATTAATAAATCTTGTAAAATATGCTTGATTTGGTAATAAAATAATGTACACTTCTGTAATTTAAAAAAAAAAAAATTGGTTTAAGGTTGAACATTCTTGTGTATGAATGATAAAAAATGAAATGGTTCGTCTGAGTCTGGATAGCCGTCATCGGCTCATCCATAATACTAAGTCACGCCCACAACACAAAATCAATATGACTCGCCAACCAGAGAGTACATTTTATTCATCTGATTGGCTGTCAATCAGAACTGTTTTTAAATTTGATATTAATGTGTTGGTCTTGTGTCAGGCTCGATGACATAATTGACCCGATATACAAACCTTTGAGCAATTATACACACTTGGCCCTCGGACTTGATTTCTGGAGATTAGTCAAAGTAAATGTATGTATTAACAAAACTTTTCATTTTTTGGTGCCATGAACTTTCGCCAAACAAAAAAGACAGAATTTAATTTTTGTCGCATTTGGCGACAATGGCAACCGACAGCGTGAACCCTGAATGGGTCAATGCCCTGTAGTATTCATCCAATCTGTTTGTCCATCTGTCTGACTGGATTTTGATAATGTGATGACTATTTCTCAACTGATTTCACTTCAATTAGCACTTGTTCGATAATCAATATTCTTTTGAAATTCAATTTCATAACTTCGCTGGTAGGAAAAATACAAGCAGGAGGTGTAGACCAAGATCAGACTGCACTTATGTGCAGGCTGATCTTTGACTATACCTCCTGCCCAAACCATAATATTCCGGGAACAGCATGACAAGGGTTAACACTTGAAATGGGTTAGGACCACAAAAGAAATAAGAGTGTATTGCTGTATTTTGTTCTTCTCAAGTTTGAAAAAAAGAGAGAAAAAAGTAGTCTAAAATATAAAAAAAATGTAGAGGCATATGAAAAATATGATGATAGTAAAATGATAATAGCCCTATAAAATGTCCTTATCACAAAGTTTATTGATTGTACCTGACTAGTGCCTCCTAATATAGCATCATCCAGCCAACTAGAGGTCAACTTAGTTTTATAATGTGATGAGTTTGTATTATTTTGAAAATTAATTTATAGGCTAGCACATGGACTATTCAATATAATTATAAACCCTTGTCATGCTGAATAAAATCCTTTACAGAATAGCATTAAAATCAAAGGGCTGGCAGCACTTGATGCTCTAATTTTAGGTTAATAATTATTTTTATAAACAGCTCTGGCATAAAAGAGACAAGCAGGTTGTGTAGAATAAGATCAGACTGCACATATGTGCAAGCTGATCTTTGTCTGTACCTCCTGCCAAAACAGGAATATTCAGGGTTCAGCATGACAAGGATTAAATTGAAGATGTAGCTGATACTTAATTTGCACAAAATGGAAAGGCAAATTTTCCTCTTGACAGAGATGATTCAGCTTTTATTAGAGTTCTAGAGCTTTAATTTAGAAAAACCATGTGAAAAGGAGAAAAGGCTCATTACCACATGGTCATTATTTGTTATATATGATGAACAGTATGAAAAGAAAATATGAAAATATACTAATCCTTGAATGTTTGCCATTTCTGATACTTGAACATCCTCCTTTTTTGGGAGTGGGTTAAATAAAAAATTGAGAATGGGTTGAAAAAATTCTCCTGATGTGTTAAAAGGTGGGATTGTGTTAGATGGGTTAGTGAAAAAAAATGGCGGAATAGCAGCTGGAGGCAAGGAAAGGATGTAATATTGGTACTGGTGCGAGATATATACCAGGAAGCCATTGTTATGTGCTCCAGCTTCTGCGATTTGTCTGAATTTTTTTTTAAAGCAGCGTTAAACTCCATTCGTAGAACCAAAGAAAGAAAAATATTCGACCTAATAATGGAATAGTAAGTGGTTGTAGGTGATTTCTGAGAGAAGAGATATGGCCACTCCCTGACCATGTGATTCACTGTCAGAATGATTGATCTCCAGTTTGTGTGTTAATTATCAGGATTTTCCCCTCAATGATTAGTCTTATTGATAATGTATACACAAGTATTGATCCGCAGGCTGCACTCTTACCTGTACAGGTACATTGTTGTCTGTTGAACCCTTTCATTAACCCATTCCAACAATTTCTTGACCCTTTCCTGTTTTGCAAAATTTGAGACCTACCCAAATTCAAAGAGTTTGCAGATGACTATATTAAATCAATTTTATTTGAAAAATAATAATTCAGTTGGGTAGAAAATATTGTGGAAAATGAACAAATTGCTTGTTACAGCAATGTTGAATTTCAATATTTTGATGTGTAGAATTTGAATTCTTTTAGTGGAAAACTGTCAGTGTGATTTAAAAACTTATCATATCTATCAGTTGGCAATTTGAATCCTTCGATGACTCCTCGATGGCCTAGTGGTAGAGGTGCTTGACTCATGACTTGAAGGTCATGGATTCAAGCCCCACAATCACTGGGTATGTTCATGGGCAAGACACATAGTAGCAAGCCTCAGTCTACCCAGCTGTAAAAGCTGGTAGCAGAGGGATTCGACCACTGTCTCTCTCTCAGGGATGTGAAAATATCTGGATTGTTTGAGAGTGAATCTGTAAGCTTTCATCGCAATCAAGCTAAAATAAGAAATAAGTTAGTCTAAGTTAGTTTAAACTAATTTGAATCCTTTTATCACTTTCCAAACCTTTTGCTTTGGTTACTTATTAGAATTTTTTCACATAAAATCTTAGTAAGGATTTATATTGGGTCGCATGGGGTCTAAAGCTAGGTCACTGGGTTTTTGAACTTCAGAGGCTACATTTTTTGGCTAAAATGGCCTGATATTTGGTCAGAATGTTTGTTTACTTGATATATCTGTATAAATTGCAAGATTGGGTCAGATGGGGTAAAAAACTAGGTTTCTTGGTCAAATGTTAGATAAAAAGTCTGTGCAATTAGAGGCCACATTTTTTACTGAAATTTCTATACTTGATCAGAAAGTGTGTCTCCATTATAGTCTAGTTTGAGACTAGGGCTCATGGGGTCAAATATAGGTGCTAGGCCAAATCTTATAAAAACCTTCCTTGCTATGTAGAGACTGCCATATATATTTTGAAACTTGTTAAAATTGTCTTTCCAGATTTCATTTCTTAGACAAAACTTTGATAACTGGTCACTTTGGAGTAACATAAAGTCACTTGTGCTATTCAACAGTCATCAACACAGTTGATCGCTTTAGGGCCAATTTTACTTTTGGTCCATTTACAGAATATAAGGGTCCTTTGTTGAAGGTCTGAGTTAACTGATAAATCTAAGTGAAAATTGGAGTTGACCCCACCTCCACCCTCCAAAAGAAATCCCCAAAAGACAAAACCACAAGCCATTGCTAAAAGCATGGACTCTGTTATCATGAACACAGGCTCTTTTGTCATTACTTTCTGAGTCCCTGTGACACCATTTTATTGGTGTTAGACAAAAAACTAACATAATATGTTGATAAGTTCAGTTAGATTCAACAATAGAATTGTAAATTATAGATTGAATTGTGAATTTAAGATGATATTAGTAATCTTAACAGCCTAGGACAAGGATTCCATCATTTCTGTAATCATTCATCTATATAGTACATAGATTTTGTTTCTATTGGTCTTACTCTCAAACTTCATGTATAAGGTCTAACAGTATGTCCTTGTTGACAAAATGGTAACCTGTTTAAAACAAAATTGGACTAAGATAATGCTGGGTGCAGACCAAATAAAATGTTAACAGCAACATGTCTGTTGACTGCCTCAATGGCCGAGCAGTGCTATTGTTTCTTGACTTGTGATCTGAAGGATTCGGGTTTGAGCTCCAGGGTCATCAGGGTGTGTTCATGGGTAAGACACTCAGTAGCCAGTCCCAGACTACCCAGCTGTAAAGATGGGTAGCAGTGGATTAAAGCCACTTCATTGTGAGTGTTTGAGAGCGACTCTTTCAGTTTAAAGCTTTCGACACCATATAACTTAGAAAAGTCTGTTTCCATAACTGAAATATAATGCCCAAATAAAAAATCTAGACTTCATTCATTCCATCACCAATGTTAACATGATTAATTTTTGTCATGCTGAATTAAATCGTTTTCAGAATTACATTACAATCATAAGGATGAAAGGACTGCAAGCACAAGTTGTTATTCTTTATTTTAAAAATTTGAAAACATCATTTTTAACAATATTTCAGTTAACCCTTTCCCGTTTTTGGAAATTTTAGATTAGTCCAAATTGAGAGAGGTTGCAGACGACAATGAAAACTGGATGCTATTTGAAATGAAACCATCCTATAAGGTAGAAAATATTGTGGAAAAAGGAGAAATTGCTTGTTACAAGCAATTTCTTCTTTTTCCACAATGTTTTCTCGAGTATAAAATCACGGGAACGTAAAATCCCGTATTTGAACAGGAAACTGTTATATCGCAGGAATTGGATCTCCTAACCATGGATTTCTGGTATTTCTCACACCCGTGCTACCACTGCATCCTTTCTGAGCCTTACCATTTATTACTTGGAAAGTTGGAAAAAATGGTGTTAAAAGGAATTTAGCCATTTTGACATAAGATACTTTTCATCTTTTACTTTCATACAAATGTTAGTGTAATAGGTGAGAATATAACCTCAACCTTTGTCATGTGAACTGAATATTCTTGTTTATGCATGTGGTATAAACAAAGATTAGTCTGTAAATATGTTTATTCTGATCTTAGTTCGCACCAACTGTTTATCCTCTAAAATCTAAGCCTGTTTTTTAAAATAGAAGAAATAACATAAACATTGACATAAACTTTTCATTGCATATGCCATGACCACTTTGGTATAAGGAGTGTAACAGTAAATAGATGATAAGGGGTTGATTTGTAAAGTTGACAGAGTTCAGGTAACCATTGACAAAACCTCATCACATCTGACAAAATGTGAGAATGAGATGTTGAGAGTGTGACAGTGATCAATACATGCTGTAAATACCAGTGATTAGAGCAGAGTCTCTCATTCTGTCACCGAACTCGTTTTCAAAAGTCAAAGCTGAAGAAGTACAATGTATTACATTGCTGTGAAAGAAATTGAAAATGTGGCACAGCCATAAACAATAATTAACTTATTTCACATTCTTCAAAATTTGCCTTGTGATTTAAACCATTACCACACGATAAAATTTAAGGCTGGTCCCAATTGAAAGAATTTGCAGACAAAAATTTTAAGCTGATGAAATTTTAAAATCCTTCTCTTTTTGGGTACTAAACATTGTGGATAATGAAGAAATTGCTTGATGTAAGCAATTTCTTCATTGTCCGCAATGTTTTCTAAAGCTTTCATATTGAGAGGCATTAAAAATCGTCACTGTGTGGGAATGGACTAAGAATTGTTACTTTGCTCTAAAATAGATTAAAATGTGGCATACCCATAAATAATTATTGACTTATTTTAATTTCTTCCAAATTCATTTTGTGATTTAAGGAAATTTATGCATAAATGAGGAACATTTGAATTGGTAACTTTGTAAACAAGTAAATTGACAAAGGCCCTTTAATTTTTTGCTCTAACCCTTATATTTATTGTAAAGTACAAATGATTTTTTGAACCGTGCATGGTTGGCTCAGTTTGTAACACATTGTGCTCTTTATCATCCTTTGGCTCATGAGTTTGAACCCCAGCAGGGAAACATTCATAGAATCATTTGACAAATATAATTGCAACATGCATAATATTTTATCACCAGTGGGAAATTGCTAAGTGGTGCAGGTTTGTTGCTGAGATCAAATATTGTCATTATGCTGGTGTGAGAAGCAACAAGAAGCCTTAACCGATTCCCCCACAATGATGCTTTTTGACCACCACCCCCCACCCCACCCCAGGAAAAACTGTTGCAAAAATGTTGTGTAAAATGAAGAAATTGCTTGAAACAAGCAACTGTCTTATTTTTCACAATGTTTTCTAAGCAGAAAAAAATTAAAATTTCATTAACTTTTTATTATCATCTGCAACTCCTTTCAATTTGGACTAGTCTAAAATTTTGTCATATGGTAATGAGTTAACAGTATATCTGAAAAAGTTGCATTAAGCCTTGTATATTCAATCTTGATTGTTTGATTCAGTGTCCAGTTATAAATAGTGGCCAGTAAATGTGCAAGCCTTTAGACAATTTTCATCAGAAGAATTATAGTACATGTGTAAATGGAATAAGATATATAATTTATTTTTGCCTCATTGAATTAGATATATTTTCAAAGGGCTATATCTTACATTTTGTTCCTGTGGGTCTATTCATGATACACTAGATGTGTAGTTAGTTGTACTGTTTCTCTAGAAAAGGTTAACATGTACAGAGAAAAGACATTTTCCAGACAGGGCCTATATCCCAATGCAAAATGTGTTTGCATTATTAATACCATTTCCATACAGCAACACATTCTGAGAAAACCTTTAATATTTGATGGTATCATTTCCCTGTACAACTTGTCTCCTTGCCTGTCGCTTTGCATTATGATATTGATCCTTACCAAAGGCTAGATTACAAAGCTAAACTTGGCTGGTATTAACCCATCCCAAAATAATCACATTTTTTTTAACATCCTTCAAAAACAAACCTAGTGAAAAACATTGTTGAAAATGAGGAAATTGTTTGAGGAAAACAATTCCTCAATTTAATATGTTTTGTGTCTGTAAATGACAAAAGATTTTAGAAAATCTATCATCTTAATATTGTCTTCAACCTTTTAGCTCAACCATTTTAGCTCGACCTTGCTAAAAGCCAGTAAGCTATTGCAATGGCATTGTGTCCCTCATGTATCTGTAGTGTATCTGTCTGTCTGTAAACTTTTACTTTAAAAATCTTCTCCTCACACCTTTTTTTTTTAAACAGATTTCAACCAATTTCTTATGAATTATCCTTTGGAGACCTGCCATCAGATTCTTCAAAGAAATTTGAACAGATGAAAAACATGGTTTTTATGAGTGGAGCAAATTTCCATATATATGATGAAAACTCTGAAAATGTTTTAAGAACCATTAGATGGAATTCAACCAAATTTCACAGGAATGATCCGTTGGTGACCCATTATCTGATTCCTCAAACAAATATGATCAGATGAAAAACATTGCTTTTATGGACAAGGTTATATTCATATATGGTATATATTTAAAACATCGGTATAATTTATATTGAAAACTTTGAAAATCTTTTTCTCAATAAGCTGTCAATAGCTTTCAGCCATATTTCACAGGAATGATTCTTTGGATACCCTTTATCCCTTTATCAGATTCCTTCAAAGCATTGGGGTTGGATGAACAACAGTTGTTTCATGGCTTTTCAGGTAGAGATGACAAAGTGATGCAAGGAAAAAAATTGATAATGCTTGACTGAGAATATTTGTCGTTTCATTAAAAAGGTTGCCTTCTTTAAAGCAAATTGCTATAAAGGTAATTCTTTTTTAAAATGAGTTCCCTCCTAAGTTGAGTGAATCAGGTGTTCAAGCAGCTTTAGCTTCCATTAAAATTTGAACCAGTCTAAAAAATTTTTGTCATACAATTGGGTCATTACATGTAATCTGTCTGAATCACTGTTTGTCTGAATTTCATAACCCGGGCTGGGATGAGGAAATATGTATAGTATATAGCCAGAGCTCCTGTACTGAAGTTGCCAAATAAAAGTTTTCAAATTGTTTTGGGTCATGATGACCTATTGCAATTGTGTTGCATCTGTTGTCATGCACTGTGTGACGTGTGTTAACTTTTAACATTTTCGACTTCTAAAGAACCCTTGGACAGATTTCAACCAAATTGGCTGGAAGCATCCTCATGGGAAGGTGTCATGACATGGAGTCATCTCCCCTGGGGGGCCCTGTTTTGTAAAATTATTTACAGAATGTAGGACCAACAACACTTGAAGGCTTTTTTGAGGATCAATATTTTTTTTATATCTACTCTTTTAAACAACTCTGGCTTGAATGGAGTAACCTGACATCCTGCAAAAAAATAGGAATATTCAGGCTTCAGAATGGCAATGGTTAAATAATACCCTTTCCAAAAAAAAAATAGAATTCTCCATTTGCAATGTTTAATAAGAACTGAATATACGTAGTTTAAATCAATGCATGTACTGCAAGTTCTTCCTGCTTTGTAGCAATGTAAAAATGAATAAAGAACACATTATATTAGGAGTATCTTTATCTGATAAAAGATGTTCAAGTATGACAGAATATTTCATGCGTATAATACATTACAAAACATTAAAATTGGACTGGTCTAAAATTTTTGCAAAACAGGAAAGGGTTAAACAAATACAATTATAAAGACTAGCAATGTAACAACAAAAGCAAGGAAAAAATAGACTAAACAATAACTAATGTCAACTCACAAAAAAAGGGAATAATGTTTCATGATTTGAACGAGGAGCTCTCTACACAGTCATAGATCTCAGTTGAACATTGTTCAATAATCAAACCAATTCCCAATGATGTTTTTTGATGCCCCCTAGAAAAAAGACTTTGGACAACTTTGTGGTAAATGTAGAAATTGCTTGTTTAACCCATTCCAACACAGTGAAATTTTAGACTGGTCCAAATTCAAAGAAGCTGCAGACAACAATTTTAAGTTGAGGAATTTTAAAATTTTTGTCTTTTGGGATAGAAAACAATGTGAAAAATGAAGAAATTGCTTGATACAAGCAATTTCTTCATTTTCCACAATGTTTTCTAAAGCTTTTTTATTGAGGGGCATAAAAAGGAGGGCTTGTGTGGGAATGGGTTAACCCTTGTCATGCTGAATAAAATCATCTTCAGAATGGCATTCAAATCAAAGTGCTGACTGTACTAGATGCTTTTATTGTGGGTTTATAAATTTTTAAGAAATTATCATACAAACAACTCTGGCTTAAAAAGGACAAACAGAAAGTGAGACTAAGATCAGACTGCACAGGGTTCAGCATGAGAAGTGTTACGTTCAATTTCTTCATTATCTAGAATATTTTCTACCCCAAAAGACAGATTTTTGAAATTTCATCAACAAAAAATTGTCGTCTGCAACTTCTTTTAATTCGGACCTGTCTTAAATTTTGTCACTGGTAAAGGGCAAGAGTTGCGTATAACTAGAAATAACTGACAGTGATGATAGCAAAAAGAGATGGGTTCATTAATGACCATGCTGAAAGAAAATTAAAGATTTTAAATTGCCAACATCTACTTTTGAAATATGACATAAATGATAGTAAGATAGTGGTAATTGTAAATTCATCATAACCCAATAATGGACAACATTTTAGAATTGACCATGTGAAAGAGTTTGCAGGTGACAATTCAAAATGTATCTCAAATGAAAATTGAGTGCTGTTTTACGAAACAAAAGGTAGTATGAAAGAAGTTTCCAAAACCAAGCAATTTCTCCTTTTATCACAATGTTTTTGAAAGCAATATTTTTATTGCACAAAATAAGGTTTTGTTAAATGGGTTAAAATGTATAAAGTCTAGCTCTCATTTCCGGTTTTGTGCTGTTTCATTTAGATGCTAGGTGCTTCAGTGGATATTCTATTTTGATAAAGCATTATTTTGAAGATGTCCTTATAATCTTGGCTGTTTTACTAGAAAGCTCAAGGTTTTGCTATAGCCTTTGCATAGCTGTCATTTTGACCTATTGTCAGACATTCCAGCTGTTTTAAAACCCTCATAAAAAGTGTTTAAGAAAACAATCCCCAAAATGAAGGAATTGCTTGTAAAAAGAAAATTCTTCACTTAAAACATTGTTTTCTACCTAACCCTTTCTTAAGAATTATGATTGATGCATAAATAGGGGTACTTAACAGAGATGAGCATTCCATCACACTAATTTTTATGTGTCTTCTGAAATCACTAAGCCAATATAGTTTTAGGTGAGTGATCCAGGGTCATTCAGGCCATCTTGTTATACTTGGATTTTTATATACTCTCCAGTTCCAAACAGCCAAGCATAAGGAATTTTAGTACTGATTTAGATGGATGACATTGAAAATGGCCGTTGTAATTTATATCAAGTTTTTACAATTACAGTGACTTGTATATAAAAACGTATTATTGAAAATTTATTGCCCACACTGTATATTGGTATCCCTATCCTCATGATACATAGCCTCATCGTAGATCCATGTAACCCATTACCAGACAACAAGCTTGTAGATATTGTGGCTGATACTTTTTAGTTGATGAAATGTGTAAAATCTTTGTCTTTTGGAGTAGGAAACATTGAGGATAATGAAGAAATTGCTTGCAACAAGCAATTTCTTTATTTTCTCAATGTTTCCCAAAGCTTTGCTCTTCCAAAAGGGGGATTGTGTGGGAATGGGTTAACCCATTCCAACTCAAGCCCTCCTTTTTACGCCCCTCGAGAAAAAAGCTTTGGAAAACATTGTGGAAAATGAAGAAATTGCTTGATACAAGCAATTTCTTCATTATCCACAATGTTTTTTATCCAAAAAGACGAAAAAATACAAAATTCCATCAACTTGAAATTGTCGTCGGCAGCTTCTTTCAATTTGGACCAGTCTAAAATTTTGCTGTGTTGGAATGGGTTAAAACAACAAATTTCATCTTGCATGAGAAGTAGTGGTAGGATTATGTAATCTCTTGCATGACCTAGCTGTCCCCTGGCATGTTGAATAGTGCCATTACAATAGCTGCATGCTCCTCTTTTCATACATTACTGGACAACAAAATTTATAATTCTTTACCATAGTTATGAAAAGAGGTCAAATTGCAGTCAATAGTTACAATAGCTTTCAGATTGTGCAATGAGTGTAAAATCGAGTTGAAAATTGAAAAAAAAAGATAATAAGAGATGTATTCAGGGCTTTTTTTCTAGAAATTGGGAAGAGGCCTTAGCCTATTCCTTTTTGGAAATTTTTGCTCAGTTTTCAGAAGAATTGGGAAAAGTTTTGTAAAAGTTTAATAAAAGAAAGAAATAAAGGTTAGATTCATGCATCATTTTCAAGATTCAATGATAAATAACTATATTTAAGGGTCTTATATCAGTAATAAAATGAATAGAAATATTAAACAAAACAAGTTTTGAAGAAAATAAATCCATATAATGCAAAAATAAGCTTTAATTTTGGGAAATATCTCTGCCACAAGTGGGGGAAAAAGAGCCTTATTTGAATTGGGAAGTAGCCTTTTATAGGCCCCTGTTAAAGTACGAAAAAAAAACTGGTATTCTTTTTTCAAAATTCTTTCCATATGATCTTTGACACGTCAATATGCAAGATGATGTGGTTCCCACACAATCCCGTTTTTTGTACACCCCCAAGAAAGAGGCTTTAGGGACAGATTGTGAATAATGGAGAAGTTGCTTGTCACTAGCTATTTCTTTATTATTAACAATGTTTTCTTCCCGAAAATTCGGCACTGCTGTCATAGCAGTTGGTAGCGCGTCGGACTGTCAATCTAGAGGTCCCGGGTTCAATCGGCACTCATCCTTTCCGACTATTTGTCTCTCACCAATGGGTCCATAATCGTAGACCTCTGTGGGATAGCAGCTGAGGCTAGGAAAGGATGTAATGGCAGTACTGGTGTGAGAAATACCAGGATTCCATTGGTAGGTGCTCCAGCCGCTGCGATATAACTGAAAGATTGTTGAAAGCGGCGTAAAACCCCATTCAAACAAACAAACAAACTTCCAGAAATTCAAAGAAATTTAAAATTTAATGGGCAAAAAGTTGTTGTCTGCAACTTTTTTGAATTTGGATTACTGGTAATCTATTTTGTTGGCTGGCTATGGGTTAATATGAATAAAAAATATGATTAAAGTAAACCTCTATCCAGTTAAGATTTTTATTGCCTTGACTGTTAATCCTTGTCATGCTGAACCTGGAATATTCTTGTTTAGGAAGAAAGTATAGACAAAGATTGTGTATTGCTTTCAGCCCTTTGATTCTAATTCAGCAAAGAAAAGGATTGTATTCAGCATGACATACCATGAGGGATAAGATTTTGATATGATTTATCAGAAAGAAATAGTCTTTTATTCCCTTCACATGGGGAAATAACTAGTGCTTTATCTTGGGCCAAAAAGTCCTATTGTCATTGTAAAATGACTAAATGTTGAATGAAAAAAACACACACACACACTAATAAAAAGAAAAACTTTTCTGCTACCTTTCAAGGTAAAAGTTGTTCCAGTTGTAGTATATATATTGTATGTTTCCTTGAATGTTGTTATTGCATGACTTAGCTTGTCTACATTTATGTTGTAATCCCTTGTTTTAGTTCTTTTCTGTTTTGTTTGCATCACAGGTTCTTGTAGCCTCCCCTTTCTCCAAGCATGCCATACCAGAACAAAAGCGAGCAGATTCAAAAAAAGAAAACGGAGCGTGACGATCTGAAGCGCCACTATGAGATGAAGAGAATGAAAGTCTCTGCTACGGTCAAGGAGATGACCACCTTCTGTGAAAGTCAGAAGGCCATGGACCCACTTATATTTCCTGTAAAGGACAATCCATTTAGGGAGAAGAAAACTTGTCAACTATTGTAGAAACAGATGAAATTTATTAAGCTTAGGGACTGAAGTGCTAGGTACATGTCAAAAATTTATTGCAAAAGAAAGTCTGTTAAACTGAAATAATTTGATGTGTCTGAAATTAAAATGATTCCTGTCCCTTCTTTTCAGTCAATAGTTTTTCTGTTAATAGAAAAGAATATTTAGAAAATATGGAAATTTTATGATGAATCAAATAAAAAATATATGAACATGGACCAAAATTTATTTTAGAATTAACCCATTACCATGCAATGATGCTTTCAAATGCCATTAACCCTTGTCATGCTGAACCTGAAAAATTCCTGTATTGGCAGGAGGTATAGACAAAGATAAGCCTGTACATATGTGCAGTTTAATCTTGGTCTACACCATCTGTTTGTCTGTTATAAGCCAGAGTTGTTTACTGATATTGACCCACCATCACAGCCTTTCATTGCTCACAGCACTTTGATATAAATGCAATACTGGCAAAGTATTTTATTTAGTATGACTGACAAGGGTAAAGTTATGGAAAACTTGGTGGGGAAAGCAGAAATTGCTAACAAATAATTTCTCCTATTCTCGAAATGTATCCTACCCTATTTGGAACTTATTTTCCAATTTCAGCGTAATTTGAAATGTCTTCTGCAACTTCTCAGTTTGGAACTGTCTAAAATTTGTCATCTGGTAATGTGTTAGTCTACTGTAACTACCATTTTGTGTACAATCATTTCAAAATGTTAATTGTTTAGTTTTATTTGGTTATAATCAATCGTGTAATATAATTGGTTTGTTAAGTTATTTGCTTTGCAGTGCAGTATTTTCTGTTGCATTAAACTTTATTCTCTTAATCCATAACCACACAGCAAAATCTTAGACTGGACCAAATTCAAAGAAGTTGCATACAACAAAGTATTCTTTATGGAATTTTAAGGAATCTGTATCTTTTGATGTTGAAAACAATGTGGATAAGAAGAAACTGCTTGTAACAAGTAATTTCTTCATTTTCCACAATATTTTTCGAAGGGGCATCAAAAAGTGCTACTGTGTGGGAATGGATTAATCAAGGAATATGCCATGAACAAAGATTATTAAGAGTAAAAGAGAAAATTGTAAAAGAAAAGTTTCTGCTGGAATTTTCTTGCAGTTTTCTTTTTCAGACACTGCTTTCTTGTGTTCAAGTATCTTTATATTGTGTGCTTTCTAGTAGCCTAGTATGTTATATTGTATTTGCATGAATTATGTGCTTGATTGGTGTGTATTGACTTGCCAATGAATGAGGTTCATTTTCTTCATTATCGTTTAAATAGCCAAGCATCCTAGCCTATTGTGGAATCACATAGCTCAGTCTTTTATCAAGACGCGTGTTCGAATCCTTATCTCAGCAAGCAGATATTGATTTTGACAAATTTCATTTGACATGTGTCCTTTGTTTCTCACAAAGGAGAATGCTAACACTTGTCATGCTGAATAAAACCCTCTACATAATTGCATTTAAATCAAAGGAATGACAGCACTGGATGCAATTATTGTGATTTCATAATTCTTTTGAAATTTTATCCATATTAACATCTCTGGCTTTAGAGTGACAAGCAGGAGGTGTAGACTAAGATCAGACTGCACATATGTGCAGGCTGATCTTTGTCTATACCTCCTGGCAAAACAGGAATATTCTGTTCCCAGCATGACAAGGGTTAAATAGTAAGCCTAGGTGTAAATGGCCTCATGTTATATGTTGTTTTCCGCGATGCAATGTGGTTGTAAAGTTGTGTGAGAAATAATAGGAAAATGTTAAAAAAATCACCAGTGACAGATTATACAACCGAAATAGTTTTCAAAGCATCTTAATCCACCACCAGATGATAAAGTCTTAGACTTGTCGAAATTCAAAGATGGTGCAGACGTCAGTTATCAATTGGTGATTATTTTTTTTTTTTTTTGTCTTTTAAGTAGAAAACACTGAGGATAATGAAGAAATTGCTTGTAACAAGCACACAGTGGTTTTTTCAAAGCTTATTTTCTTTGAGGCAACAAAAAGTGTCATTGTGTGGGAATGGGTTAGCTTTGTACAAACCAAAAAAAATGCTCTTAACCACCAAAAAATGCCCATAGAAAGAAAGTTATTTCTGCCTTAGAGACTGTCTTTAGACTCTATGAATACAAAATGCACACTAAAGTAAGATGCATGGTGTTTTCTAGTTATTATCCAATTTGCATATTCATAATGAACTAATCTCACTGGGAAAATTGTTCTAAATACATGTCAAGTTTGTATAATTGAAATCTTGTACTCCTTTAACCCTTTCTTGTACTATCCTTTGTTTTCTTTACTCTGAGGTTTTGTACAAAGGAAATTGTGTAGGGGAAGAAGAAATAGCTTGTCACAAGCAATTGATGCATCTTACATGCCTTACATTTATTACATGTCTTACATTTATTGTCTAAAAGTTTCCATCTTCAAATGGTGTTCAATTAGATTTAGTGTGCAAATTCTAGCCATTTGTTACATTTAACTAGAAATAGTGATTAAAAGAAGTGATGACAGTTTAATCTGTTCTAATAATTGTCACTTGCTTGACCCATTCCCACACAATGACGCTTTTTGGAACCCTCAAGTAAAACAATCAATAAAAACATGGTGTAAAATGGAGAAATTGCTTGTAACAAGCAATTTCTCCATTTTCAACAATGTTTTATACCCAGAAATTTTAAAAAAAAAAAGAAATTTCATAGAAATTGACTTGTTGTTAGTAACTCCTTTGAATTTGGATGGGTCTAAAATTTTGTTGCGTGGAAATAGGTTCCCAAGATCTTAGCCTTCTAAGTTTGCTGAAAAATTGCATTGGTCTTAATCTTATTTAGGCCATATACTTTCTTGAATTCTAAAAGCAATTGCCACTGACGCATCATCTTAAATGGAGAACCTGCCCTTGTATATTCTGTTTGCATGTTTGCATGGTTGAAAATAATAGCTGTAGATTGTATGGAATATGTTGTATTTTGGTTATGAATTTATTTATAAAAACATTGATAAATATGAGAGCTATGACCACTTCTAACAAAGTCTGATCCTTTCTAGGGCAATAGGGAATATAAACCAAGTTAGACTGGGTTTAACAGTGGTACATTTTACATTAAATGGGAAAAAAGTCAACATGTTGATTGGCTAATTTGATTTATCTTAAATGTGTTTGAAAATGATCTGTGACTTGTAATTATTCACCAACCATAATAATGTAATTGCCCTTTTGTTATCATCATCCTAGTGCTATAAGCTATTCATAAGCAATGATAATCTTGTAGCATTGGGAAATTATATATATAAAAGCATAGGTTTATGTTAAAAATGAACAAATTTTATGGTGGTGGATTAATGATGAAGGTAAATTTATTTAGTGCTAAGTTTCCAATTTTGCTTGAGGAAAAAAATTTGGTACCATCTTCAATTTCTAGGTGTTTGGGATGTTTACCTTAATTAGAAAATTGTTCATCAAATGTCTTGCTTGTTGTATTTAGGACCATCTTCAAAATCTTATAATACTGCAGGGGATCTACTGGGTGTTCTTTCATACTTGCAAAAGAGGATGCTGGGAGTATCAACATTTTACAAGTAATTATGTAGTAAGGCTGAATGGTCTTAAAAAAATGAATGAGTCAAAGTATCTTATTTTGTCGAGACTGAACACTAAAGAACAGTCTGGTCAATACCTTTTGCACTTTCTACGATGCCCTCTTTCACTTAAATGGTCTCATTTGGGAAACTCTGCCTTGTAAGGAATCTTTTGTAGAGGCTTGATAACCCTTTCCTGTTTTTCAAACTTTTGGACTTGTCCAAATTCAAAGGAGGAGCAGACAACATTATAATGCGGGTGCAATTTAACTTGTCTTTATGATAAAAAAAATTCTTCTTTTTCCACAATGCTTCCACAGTATAATTTCACAGGGACATAGAAATCAAGGATTGTACGGGAAAGGGTTAATCTTGGAAAAACAGAAAAAATAAATTGCAAATGGGTCAAAACATTGTGTGAAAATGAGTTAGTGCTGTTAATCGTCATTTTGTCCTTAAGCTGTAATATTAATTGCCCTTTTAATTAGCTGGCATTTAAGCTTAATTGATGATAAATTGAAATTAACAACTTAGTAAGCAATTGTTAAGTTTTCTTTCCAAATAATTGTTGAGCCAATAAATTATGAAAAATTTGAAAACATTAATCAGTTTAGGGTTGATATAAGTAAAATGAGGGATTCTGTATAAATACTGTTTTGTTTTCATACATGGTGATTATATAGAGAAGAACTGTATTGTTTTTAATAAAAAGAACATGTTTTGTCTATTTAGTCTTGGTCATTCCAATTCTTAACTTTTTACTGTTCTAAGACATATTTTCATTTTCTCATGATAAAATGCATAAAAAATTGATTATGAAAGAAACTGCTTGCTGCCTCTGGTAATTTTGTCTATTTCCACAATATTTACTACATTTTAAGGTCAACCAATTGTCATAACCTTGGAGTGATTTTGTTGATGTGTTTCCTCAGCAAACTGTAATCTTGGTCTGACCTCTTCCATTATTGAAAATATTTTCTTGAAACTCATCAACTGTTTCACTATTTAATCCATTCAAACACAAGCCCTCCTTTTTATGCCCCTTAAGCAAAAAGCTCTGGAAAACATTGTGAATAATGAAGAAATTGCTTGTATCAAGCAATTTCTTCATTATTCACAATGTTTTTTTTCTATCCAAGATGACTTAAATAAATATAATTTCTCCAACATGAAATTATTATTTGAAAATTCTTTCAATTTGGACCAGTCTAAAAGTTCAGTGTTTGGGAATGGGTTAAAGCGGATCTTGAACAGATTTTCGTGAAAATTTGATATAGGAAAATTATCTGCTTTTCCAATAGTTATCAATATCATTTTCATATTTAAATATTCTTTATTTGTGTTAAATAAATTGAATTTATTAGAAATTTAATGTAATGTCATGTATTCTCTATCTCCTACTTTTAAACGTCGGATGATATCAATCATGACTGTATTGCTAGCGGAAGCCAGTGACTCAATTGTTACATCATGAAAACTACAAATAAAGCAATTTTTGGTGCAATCGACAGATGACAGATTCACCCAACAATTCCGGTTCAATTCAGGTTGTACTTCCCTGACTTTTTTGGCATCTTGTAACACCTAAAATTTTTGCTTTTTTTCTCTCTTATTTTTCTAAAGCTCCACTGGCTAAAAGCCAGAGAGCTGTTTACATGGCTTTTTGTCTGTCATGTGTGCGCCAGTCCATGCTTTCAGTCGTCCGTCCGTCCATCTGTTAACTTTTACTTTGAAAATCTTCTCCTCAGAAATTATTGAACAGATTTTAGCCAAATTTTGCAGAAATGATCCTTGGGTGACCCTCTATCAGATTCCTTCAAAGAATTTTTAACGGATGAAAAACGTGGCTTTAATGGGCGGGGCTAATTCCAAAAATGGTGATAGCTTTGAAAATCTTCTTCTCAGAAACCGGAGGATGGATTTCAACCAAATTTCACAGAAATGATACTTGGATGAACCTTTATTGGATTGCTTCAAAGAGTTTTTATTGGATGAAAATAATGGCTTTAATGGGCGGGGCTAATTTCCATATGTGATGAAAACTTTGAATTTTTTCTAGAAACCGGTGGATGGATTTCAATGATATTTCACAGAAATGATTATTTAGTGAACCTTTATCAGATTCCTTCAAATAATTTTGATCGGATGAAAAACATGGCTTTAATGGGTGGGGCTAATTTCCATATATAGTAATAGCTTTGAAATTCTTCTTCTCAGAAACAAGTGGAAGGATTTCAACAAACTTTCACAGAAATGATCCTATGGTGAACTTCTATCAGATTCCTTCAAATGATTTTGATGGGATGAATAGCATGGCTTTAATGGGCGGGGCTATTTCAATTTTTGGTAAAGTCTTTGAAATTCTTTTCAGAAACTAGTGGATGGATATCAACCAAATTTGACCGGATCGATCCTTGGGTGACCTTTTAGTAGATTATAAAAAGAATTTTGATTGGATGAAAAATATGGCTTTAATGGGCAGTGTAAATTTCTCAGAAACCTGTGGATGGATTTCAACCAAATTTTGCAGGAATGGTAACCAGAAGACTGTTTGTCAGATTCCTTCATATAATTTTGATTGGTTGAAAAACATGGCTATTATGGTGGTGGGTTATGTCCATATATGGTATACAGTGAAAATTTTACATGATGAATTTTACATAACTTGAGTTGACTTTTGTAAAAACAATGAAAGTTTGAAATGGTTCTCTAGAACTATTTCAAAGCTTTCAATGATTTAGATTTATTTTAATTATATTCAGTTTATTTTAAATTCATGAAAAAATTGCTTTATCAGAACATTCATGCCTGTGGAGCGATACAGGCGCTCAAGCGCCTCTATTTTTATGTTATGGACAGTATTTTTTTTTAATTCAAAATCAGCTTTATCACCTTCTAACAATCCCCTGAAAGCATTACAGTTAGAAATTTGAAAAATGAGAGCCAAAGATTTTCTTTCATAATATGTGGAAGAGTCGCTTTAAAGAGCTTTCCATACTATCATGGGAGGTAACCCAGATCCACCTTTTGCTCGCCTGAATATGCAATTGGATCTACTCGTTCGATTCTACGTATCAAATCTCGCACATACATAGTAGGACTATTTAAAACTTCTTTTGACAAAATCGCGTTATCCGTTATCCGTTGTGCATTAAAAAAAAAAACAAAAAAAAACTGTGATAAAATGCATCTATTAGAACTCTGCTCTTCAAAAGAAACGTGTTATGTGAGCAAAATAGGACAAAATATATAGTAGCAAAGGAAAGTTTAGATATTTAGCGATTTTGAGACTTCCGAACTATCCGTGTTAACCGAGATTACGTTCTTTATTTTCCTACACTGTTTCCGGCAAACAAAATGCACCGATTTGTTACATAATCGTCCACCTGTGATACGTCCGAGGTCTGTTCCAAAGTTTAGTATGTTCCGATTGCTTAGCATTAAGTGCTCAAGGTGAGCTATTGTGTTTTGTCACTGTCTATCTGTCTTTCCATCAACAATTTCCCAATCTAAATCAGTGAGCCAATATGGATGAAACGCCTTTGGTTAAAAAAGTTAAAGTAAAAGCCTCTTGTTTCTTTTGGCATGGAGAAGTACTAAATAGTGTTTGTGGGGTCTCATTTAGGATTCCCTAGGGTGCACACTATTTTAAATCTGAAAAAATCTGAAAATGCTTCTTGCGAGAAACCATAAGGCATAGGGGTTCCAAATTTTGCAAGTGACTGGTGACCGTTTAGTAAAGTTGTCAAGATAATTTACCCAGGGTCTCAACTGGGATCTGCCATCTTCTTGGTAGAAACGATAAGCCTAGAGATTACATATTTTGCCTTTTGCATTGTCTTGAAACCCTCTTTTGAAGTTATTAATGCCTTTTGGGTCTAATTTGGGATTCGCCAGGGTGCAACCTGTTTTAAATATTTGCAAAGAAGGAAATCTTTGAAAAAAACCATAAGGTTTAAAGGTTCCAAATTTTGCATGTAATTTTGGCTGGTGACCCTCTACTAATGTTGTATCAATAAATTCCCCTAGAGTCTCATCTGGGCTCTACCATGTTCTTGTTAGGGGTTCCGCATTTTGCATGTGGCATTGTCTGATGTTTGTTTTTTTTAAAAAAGTTGTTTAAACAAAACTTAGGTATCTTATTTTGGCTCTGTCCGGGCGTACCCTATTTGAAATGCACGAAATCTTTATAACTCGTTGGACATTTTCCCTCTTGATTACAATATTTTGGGAGAAATTGTCCCTTTTAAAAAGGAGACTTGGGTGAGCGAATTAGGACCATGATGGTCATCTTGTCGATAGGGGAGTTGACTGTTTAATGTTTATACTACCCAACTCCTACACCAGGGCGTGGCATTCCCTTGCTATCCTTTGTCAAGTGCTGCAAAGCCTATTTTGATTTCAGATCTGAACATTGGATCAGTCCGGCTCTGAGTAAGATGCATATTGACCGAAGTGAACGTTGAACTCCATGTCTATGTTAAATAATTCTTTATTGTTTGGCGAGTTAAATGTCGTAACTACAGCTTTTTCAAGCTGTAGCTACGACGTTTAATTCGCCAAACTAATAAAAATGAAATGCTTGACTTGAATAGTTGGGAGAGGTCAACATTTCCTTCCGGTCTGTTAATTTTTCAAAATAACTCCTTTTAAAATCGAAATGGGACTTCCTGTCGGAGCAAATGGGCGGGCTAACGAAGTAAGTGGACGATTGGGTCAATTAGACTGGCAGCACTTGACAAAGGATAGCAAGGGAATGCCACGCCCTGGTGTAGGAGTTGGGTAGTATAAACATTAAACAGTCAACTCCTCTATCCACAAGATGACCATCATGGTCCTAATTCGCTTTCCCAAGTCTCCTTGTTAAATGGAGCAATTTCTCCCAAAATACTGTAATCAAGAGGGGAAAATGTCCAACGAGTTTTAAAGATCTCGTGCATTTCAAATAGGGTACGCCCGGACGGAGCCAAAATAAGATCCCTTAGGTATTGTTTAAACAACTTTTAAAAGAAGGGTCATCAAACAATGACACATGCAAAATGCGGAACCTCTCACAAGAACATTGTAGAGCCCATGAGACACCACGAGTTTTTCACTATTATATTCTCGCAATCACAGGCTCGCACTTTCATGACCGTATTTTAGTGTTCTCTTTGTCGTGGCTTCGCAACCGTACAGTAAAACTTTGCGTTCAGTGTAAATGAGTTAAAAACGATTTCTTTACTGGTATTTCGTAGTTGAAACATCATAGATTAGTGTTTAACCATCCCTCCTTTTTACGCCCCTCAAGAAAATAGTTCCGGCAAACAATGTGGAAAATGAAGAAATTGCTTGTCACAAGCAATTTCTGTATTTTCCACATTGTTTTCTACCAAAAGAGGAAGTGATTTTAGAAATTTCAAAAAGTTGAAATTGTCGTCTGCAACTTCTTTCAATTTGGACCAGTCTAAAATTTCATTGTGTGGGAATGGATTAAAATAGGTAAATTAGGATTAACAAACCATTTCCCTAGGGTGTTTAACAAGTATTTGTACCATATTCTTTCTTGCACTACTCAGTGAATCATACAATTTGGCACAGAGCCATGAGCAATGTAACAACAATTTGATGCCTTTAAAAGGAACCCCATGCTATGGGTACTTATTTACACAATTTCAAGTTGGTCATTCTAATCAACATACTCATGCAGTATTTAGGTAAGCTATATGAGGAAATCTAATTTACCCACCATCTTGTCCAAGAATTGGATGAGATAAAAACAACCATTTCAGAGGAATACTACAATAGCTCTTAAGAAATGTTAAAGTCCTTTAAAGTATAATTTAATGGCATATTTTATGTGTTCATGCGCTGAAAAAAGCTGTCCTTACATATTTCTAAACATTTAGCATTTTCCTCACGCAATTCAAATTATCGATTAAGTAGTGTAAATACAAAGACATGGATGCATATTTTCAGTCTGAAAACATACTTTCCTTCTTTATTGATGGCGTGTGGATTTTAACCCATTCCCACACAGTGACGCCTTTAAACGCCCTTCAATATGAAAGCTTTGGAAAACATTGTAAAGAATGAAGAAATTGCTTGTTACAAGCAATTTCTTCATTATTCACAATTTTTCTACTCATAAAGACAAAGATTTTGAAGATTTCATTAACTTAGAATTGTTGTCTGCAACTTCTTTGAATTTGGACTGGTCCAAAATTTTGTTGTGTAGGAATGGGTTAAGTTCTGAAACAGAATCCTTTGCAAAACGAATATCAGATTTGGTCAACGGGAGATGCAGATACTTTTTGTTTTTAGTAACTTCCCTTCGTTTTTTAAGATGCTTTACCAGACGACAAAAGCTTGGTCTGGTCCTAATTGAAGGACCAGCAATAAATCGAAATATTGTCCAATTTGAAAAGTGAAAGCCAACATAATCTTAACTATATGGCATTACACAATGTTTAGTGAGTTTTATACACACCATACTTCTATTGTCCTCAATCAATAACTTAGTCCTGTCAAAACTCAATAATTTGTTAAGAATATACTTAACCCTTGTGATGCTGTATAAATTACCTTACTGAATTGTTGTTTAATCAAAGGGCTGAGAGCACTGACAGATCTTTTTGTTCAAAAATCAATATTTCTTTTAGCAATCAACCGCATAAACAACTCGGGAAATAAAAGTATGAGCAGGAGGTGTAGACTAAGATCAGCCTGCACAAACGTGCAGTCTGATCTTAGTCTGCACCTCCTGCCAAAACTGGAATATTCCGGGCTCAGCATGACACGAGTTAAGAAAGGTTGGTCTGGATTCTTTTCCATTGTCAAGGAATTCACTGGTTAAGTTATATTTTCAAACGAACAGATGGGACTTATCACTTTAAATACTAATGCTATCAGGGATTAACCTTTTTCAAGATCTCTTCGGTGTTGTAAACTGTCAAATAATGGCGATTTGGGGGGTCTCCAGTGCTTTGATTTATCAAATAGAACAACGTTCTTGGCTCAATTTTGTCATGACGCTGAGTCCGTCGTAAATCCGCCAATAGATCTTGATGCAGAAATCTCATCAGAAAATACATCGTTTCAACCAATATTCTTTTGCTCGTTCAACGTAAATATTGAGCAATACAGATGTCGTGATAAAAACAAGAATGAAGTAGGAATAAGCTCACCGAGAGTCGAACACTACATCAATTCCTAGAAACAGCTTGTTGACACAATGATCACAGTTTTGCTCAAATGACCTGAAAGTTGGTCAGATTGGTTTACTTGATTGTTAATACAGGTGATCGATTTAGGGCCATTATGACCCTCTTTATCAATGGCCTCGAAGAACCGGTACAAATTGAAATGGTATAGCATTTCAGACAAGTGCTACACAGATTTTGTTTTTTCCAACACAACCATCATTATTTTCAATGGCGACCGATCATCTAGATTGTCTTTATCTTTCGAAAAGTGAACAAATGCTGTTTAAATATCGTCATCTGGCAGCATGATTCTAGGTCAGCTCAATTAGCACAGTTGGAAGATCATTTCACTGCAAACATCAAGATCACGGATTCGAGTCCTAGGATGACCATATTCAAGCTGTAGCTACGACTTTAAGGTCGCTTACAAATCTTTTTTATTTCGATTAATTCTTGTTCATTCCCTGGTTTTTTACCTTCCTGTTATTTTATTATTCAGAAAATATTATTGAAAAATAAGAAAATGCTTGTAACAAACAATTTCTTCTTTTTCCACAACATTTTCTACCATAAAGGAAGTTTACTTTTTGAATTGTACTTACTTTATAATGTTGTCCGCTAACCCTTGGAATTTTGATGAGTCTAAACCCTTTCCTGTTTAACAAAATTTTAGACCTGTCCAATTTCAAAGGTTTTACAGACAAAAATTGAAATTGAATATAGGTTGGAAAATAATCATTCGGTAGCATAGAAAATATTGTGGAAAAAGAAGAAATTGCTTGTAACAAGCAATTTCTTCTTTTTCTACAATGTTTTCTACACTTAAAAATTTAAGGGACGTAAAATACAGGGATTGAAAAGGAAAGGTTCAGATTTTGAGAATCGGTCAAAGGTTAAATCTTACTAGCCTGGCAATAAATTTTACAACAACAACAAAAAAAACAAAACACCGTTTGATATCATACCTCCTTTAGGAGCTCGGTGGGCTAGGCCAACGATCCGTGAATTACTTCAGGTTTTAATACAACTCTATAGTTACTGGTACTTTCACTTACCTTGGAGTCAAATCTTCAACAGTTGATCATCGTAATGTCGACTACACATCGTCTCGAAAAACAGAGGGGGTTTGTCTTAGTGTGAATTTCTGGTCCCTTTGATTTTACACATTAGGAACTTGATTCAATCAGAGATTGTGACCAAACTGGAAATAAAATAGAGAAGTTAAATGGAACTATTCACCCGAAACAAATGTCTTGATAAGAAGGGATAAAACTATTCTAAAATCGTTTTTGTCAGTTTCCTGACTGATCGCTGGACACGCCCACTGACCTCCATCAGGAAGTTCGACTTGGATATTAAACGGCGTTATCTTGCAAAATTCAGGCTCGGTACATGAAAAAAAAGAGGAAAATGGTTGGATGGCGACCTAGACGTTGTAAACTACAGTTAAGACGTTTAAGTCGCCAAACCAATAGAAATAGATAACATTAGCGCTGAAGTTTAAATTTCAGCTCATTCGAAATGAATGATTTGATTGGTCAATTTGCTTTTTAATTGACAGAGGCAATTTGTTAAATATCGTGATGTGGGAATTCATTTAAATGGTCTCTTATACGATTTTGATGAATTTCCTCTCAACGGGATTCTTAGCAGAAATGTAAAGTATTCAATATAAAAATCTCATAATCCTCTTTATCTCTTGCTCTGTCTATATGGACAATTTCTTCCCAATCTGTAGAGATACTTTATTTTCGTAAAATCCATAGTTAAAGAAATAAAAACTCGTAAAACGATTTGATTTTGCATCGAATTTGCAGATCTGATACATCAAAATTTCGGATATATTTTTTGCGAGCCCTTTTATCGACTATTTATAGTTTTCCATAGATCTCCCCATCTATGAATATTCTAGTACAAGAGAAGTAAATGTATTCAGCCACGATTCGGAAGTCATTACTACATGTATCGGAGTCAATTTGCATGCAAATATTCTCATTATGTTGTATTACAAATTTTGTAGATATTTATCTATTCCATTGGAATTGTGGCGTGTGTCTTGCGTCGTCAACATTTACCTTGTAGACAGTTAAGGTCACTGTTTTGACTCAATCAACCCGTTCTTTGTATTGACAAAATCTTGTACAAGTTCGATATTGGGTCAGTTAGGGTCTAAAACTAGGCCACTAGATCAATTTCTATGAAAAACACTTGTAGCCTCTCTAGGGGTCCCTTTTATTACTGACTCAATCTGAAAATTTGTCAGAATGTGTATCTGGATGGAATCTTTGGCCAAACCGAGATTGTGTCATTTTGGGTAAAAAGAAGTAAGTCACGAGGTCATCTTGGGTAAAAAATTTATGGACACTGGAGAGGCCTTATTTTTAGCTAAACCACCTCGAAAATTGGTTACAATGTTTGCATTTGTTCGATTAACATGAAAATTGGACAAAACGTATGTTTTGATGAAATCTTCGACAAGTTCGAAATAGGGTCATTCGGGGGTCTAAATCCAAGTAACTAGGTGAATTCTTAGAAAAAAACTTGACACTCTTGAGGCCTTTTTTTTAAAAGCCTAATCAACATAAAAATGCGTAGATTGTTTTCTTGGTGAAATACTTGACGAGTTCGAAATTGGGCCAAACACTAATCGTGTAAAAACCTATTAAGCATCACCCCTCATTTTCGCTCGATCAACCTGAAAATTCGTCAGAATGACTGTCTTGATGAATTCTTGGACAAGTTCAAAATTGGATTACATGAAGTCAAAATTTAGATCCCAATTTCATTTTTTAGAAAAAACCTTGTAGACACGATAGGAACATTTTTTTGCTCAATCAACCTAAAAGTTGGTCAAATTGTTTGTCCTGAAATATTCTTTTAGTAGATTTTGAGCAATAAAGGTCAAATTCGAATTTACTCACATTGAGTCTAACACTAAAGCATTTCTTAGAAACACATTGATAACACTGTAATTACATATCTTCTCAAATGACATGAAAGTGGGTTAGATTGTTTGACTTGACAGAAATCTCAGGTGAGCGATTTAGGACCATCACGGCTCTATAGTTTAAAATAAGTTATAATATTGTATACACTTCAGTTTGCCTTTGAATTTATTGTTTAAAGATATTTGTTTTACTGGTTATTTTTTATCCTTGTATATATTCATTCTTTTAAGTAGGGATTTTCAAGTTTGGTTTTATACATATTTTTATATTTTTTGTTGTGAATGTTATACTGATTGTGAAAGTATTTTTCCTATAAGCCATGTTTACTCCTTTTTGCAGATTTTGTATATAGTTTTCCTATAAGCAATTTTAAAGACACACTATCAGGGATGTCAATGGGTATGTACAGGCTTTAACATTTGACCTCATTTACCTAAACGCTTTTCTATATATAAATGAATATATGGCACAGTGTATAAACGGTATTTATTGAGTTTGAAACGTTATTGTATTGTCTACATGCTCAATGCAAACCTTTGTGTTTGTTGAATGTCCGACCTTCTTCATATGTCGCCCGTTGTTAACAATTGTAAATAATAATAGATAATTTTATTTTTAGTTTCGTCTATCAAAAACGAGCGTTCTGATTGGTCGAAAAAAAATATTCATAACTCCATGAACAAAATTTTGAGCACGCAGTGAATTTGTATGCTTCCGCACAAAATAGTCCCATACAAAAAGGTATCAAAATTTGTAAAGCTTTTTTTTTTCGCTCAATGCTATTAAATTATAAGAAATGAAGAGAATATTTTTTGTTTTTATGGAGGTATGAACCGAAAAACCTAATCACACAATGTATGAATCCGCTTCGCGTAAACATACAATGTGATTAGGTTTTTCGGTTCATACCTCCATGAAAACAAAAAATATTCTCTTCATCTCTTAAATAAATGAAAAAAAATCCGACGGTAAGGTAAAGCAGGGATGGGGAAATACGTATTCTCTCCACTTGTTCCCGGACAAGATGAGTTTCTACTTGTCCAGAATTAAAAAGAACCTATCTGCATTTTTTAAATGAAGAAAATACTGGTACCCAGCATATCCTTAATTAACATTAACATTGTAGCACAATAAATCTTTGAGATCCATTTTGTACCATTCCAAGATTTGCTCTGGTATTTACTTGTCCCCGGACAAGTGTTCATGTCTTCAAGTAGACGAGCCCATGTCGTACAAGTCGGACATGGGATTTACACACCCCTACGTAAGGTTTGTTGCCGATCTACTAGTGAAAATTTGTCTTGTGGGTTTGATGCCAAATCAATAGAGATGTTGAGTAAGCATTTGAGCTTTATTTGAGGTGAGCGATGAAGGGTGATCGCGCCTCTCTTGTTTGTCTATGTAAATATGGGTAATACAGAACCTAGACATAAAGATATGTGGTCAAATGTTAATACAGCATGATATATCATATTTACCGTATAATCTCCCTACCAATATCATAGACAGGTTGTATATTTAGTTCAGGGATGTATTGATTGAAATCTCGTGCATGAAGCATGAAGCTCGCAAAGCCAATGTTGGTCAAACAGGAGCGTCCTCTCGAAAATTAACCAATCGCGACTGTCAATCAAGGAATCAATCGACCAATCAAATTATTCATTTAGCTCGGAATTGAACTTTGAAATCTAAACTTGGCCGCCATTTTTGTTAAGCTTTTCGGTTAGTTTGGCGACTTAAAAGTCGTAACTACAGCCTTTTCAAGCTGTAGTTACGACGGTTAGGTCGCCAACAAACCACATACTTTAATATGTGATGATATAGATTTATATACCAGTAACATTACAAACATCATATTACAAAAGGCTAAAAAATTTATCCCCAACAAAGTCGTCACTGTAAGGCCTTATGAACCACCTTGGCTAACGAGTGAAATCAAACTAAAGATAAGGCAAAGGAAAAGATTGTATAGTAAGGCTAGGAAATCCAATAATGCACACCACTGGAATAGGTTTAGAATACTTCGGAATTCCATCATTTCTCTTATTCGTCAAAGAAAAGAAGAACACTTTCAAAACCTTGCAGCTAAATTGAATTCTGGATCATTAACTTCTCGTGACTGGTGGAATACTATTAAACTATTTTTGAATCCATCTAGAGTACCCAGTTCAGAAATACCATCACTCTTTGATGAAGAGCTTGAGACACTTGTTACAAATGAAACTCAAAAGGCTAATTTATTAAATTCATTTTTTGCAAACCAATCGAAAGTCGACGACTCTCTCAATACATTGCCTTCTGAACAACGCCCTCCATACGAATTAGCCCTTGAAACTATAGCTGTTACTCAGGATGAAGTCTACAATACTCTAAAAGAACTTAACATCGGAAAAGCTCCTGGTCCGGATGGAATTAATAATCGAATATTACGTGAAGGAGCCTTTCCACTATCAAAACCACTTTGTGATCTTTTTAATTCTTCTTTAGAAAAAAGTATAATGCCAGAGGCGTTGAAAATTACAAATGTCTGTCCAATTTTTAAGAATGGTGATCCTGCTATTCCATCAAACTACAGACCAGTCTCTCTTTTAAATACTCTTGAAAAAGCGTTTGAAAAAATAGTTCACAATCATGTATTTTCGTATCTTTCGTCGAAAAACTTTTTCACTCCATTTCAGTCTGGCTTTTTACCTGGTGACTCCACGGTAAACCAAACGCTTTTGTTATATCATAAAATATGTAAAGCTATTGACAGCGGTAATGAATATCGAATGGTCTTTTTTGATGTTAGCAAAGCTTTTGATAAAGTATGGCATAAAGGTCTTTTGTATAAATTGCATCGTGCTGGCATAGAAGGTCGACTCTTAAAATGGTTCGCCGATTACTTATCAAACAGATATCAGAGAGTTGTCTTAAACGGAAAATATTCGGATTTATGTGTCCTAAAAGCAGGTGTCCCCCAGGGTTCAATACTGGGTCCCTTACTGTTTTTAGTTTATATTAACGATATAGTCTCAGATTTGGAATCTAATATTAATCTTTTCGCAGATGACACCAGCTTATCACTAGAAATTGACAACCCTGACTTATGTGGACAAAAATTACAAGCAGATATTGATAGAATTAATACTTGGGCTCAAAAATGGATCGTTAAATTTAATCCTTCGAAATCGGAGTCATTAATTATAACACGTAAATTTAATAGACCTTCTCACCCCCATCTCTACATGTCATCTACTCGAATTCCAATTGTTCAAAGTCATAAACACCTAGGAATATTTTTATCAGATGATGGCACTTGGGATAGTCATATTAAGCACTCTATAGGAAAAGCATGGAATAGAATAAACTTAATGCGCAATTTAAAAAACCGTTTGGATCGGAAGTCGCTTCAAACTGTTTATTTTACTTTTATTCGCCCTATTATTGAATATGCAGATGTTGTATGGGATAATTGTACAAATCATCTGAAGGATCAACTAAATAAAATCCAAAATGAATGTGCCAGAATAGTAACTGGTTGTACTAAATTGGTATCTATTACAGATCTTCATATGGAATCAGGCTGGGAATCTCTTGAAAGTAGAAGGCGTAAACATAAGCTAATACTATATTTTAAAATGATGAAAGGAATAAGTCCGAATTATTTAAATTCTTTAGTATCCGAAAGTATAGGAAGCACATCCTCTTACAGCCTGCGCGGGTCACGAAATCATAGAATTCCTAGATGCCGAACAGAGCTATTCAAAAGATCCTTTCTTCCATCAGTCATAGAAGACTGGAATGAATTGCCCATTGAAATAAGGGAACAAAATTCACTATCAATCTTCAAGAATCATCTTGATACTAACAAGCCTATTCCTAACAAGTTGTTCTTTATTGGAGAAAGGAAGCTTCAGGTCACCCATGCGCGAATCAGAAATAAATGTAGCTCTCTAAACCACCATTTGTTCATGAAAAATGTTGTTGACTCCCCCCTTTGTATTTGTGGTGGAATTGAAACGACAGAACATTATTTTTTTGAATGTGCTAATTATATTATGATTAGAAATAGGCTTCTGAACGCTCTCTTGAGGTTTGGCAATATTGATACTGACATATTACTAAATGGAAAAAAACGAGCTAACGTATCAAGAAAATGCAGTTATTTTTCACGAGGTTCAATGTTACATTGAGGACAGCAAACGCTTTCATATCTAATTACCTCTTATCCTGACTTTGCTAGCTTTACTTAGTACTCCTTGGTCTGATCTTTATACTCATAGATATATAGATTTAGAGGTACTAACTTTTTTTTAACACAAATATATAGTAAGAGCACCTTTCATCCAAAAATTTAATAACCATCATTGACTATCATTTTATATCATAACATAAAGCGAAAGATTTATAGAAGTAAGCACTCTCAACCTTTTTATTGATATTCCTATTTACATCCTATCAATTAGTTAGTAATATTGAATACATTTGTACACGTCTTGAATAAACTACAAGGAGAAGAACTTTATAAGCTATGCTTCCGTTCTAATCCTTTTTGCATGATTTCTATTGAAAATGAACATGTACATGTCTGATATATGCAAATAAAATATGTTTAAACTAACAAACCACATCAGTATTTTGTTACATGCTACTGGCTATGCATTTTGCAGATAACGCCGTTTCAAATCAAAGCGAGACTTCCTGTTGGAGTCAGTGGGCGTGGCTAAAGGAGTAAGTGCGCGGGGCCAGCGATTGGTCAATTGGATTTGTATTAGATGTGAAACATTGGATTTTTAGTCAGTATTTTTCAAAATTTGCAAGCCTTATTTTCAATATAATAACCATTATGAATATGTTTTTGTAGTTATTATTACATTGGCAGATCAATGTGTCTACATCCTTTGAGTTCGAAGGTCTAGTAAAATTTAACGAAATAGGGAGACAAATTTAGTACATTTTTCATTTATGAAATCTTTTTGAAATGGTGAATAAAACGATTAGGTGGCATAGACAAAGATTATACTGCATGAAATTGTAGGTCGGTCTATGTCTGTATCAACTGCTAACGCATGACTTTCCCGGAATGAAATTGACTTTGATAATTGACGGATGAACCAATCAAATCATTTATTTAGACCGAAAGTGAACATTGGACACCAAACATTGGCCGACATTTTTGTGAAGTATTTCTGTCGGTTTGGCGACAGTTTTACTCTTTAATTACATGTAGACCTTACTGGCAATAAACTGGCAATAAACGCTTTATTAGAGCAAGTTGAAAAGACTTCTCTTACATACTAAGGCACAGAACATTCAATTTGGTATGTAGCTTTTCTTAATTTTTTTTTTTCATTTTTTTTAGCCCTATCCACGGGGTAAAAAATATTCGTCCTTCGGAAGTCTGCATCAATTCTTTAAAAATCTTTTCCTCTGTAACTATCAGACCAATTTCAACCAAACCTGGTAGTACTTTTGTATACTTTCGAATAACCACTCAATTATCTTTATTTCTTAACGAGAGGCGTTTGGCCAATGATATATATTACATCACAGCATTCGTAATACACAGCTTAGGAAGTAACGTACTTAACCCATTCCAACTTAACAAAATTTTAGACTGGTCCAAATTGAAAGAAGCTGCAGACGATTTTTTCAAGTTGGTGGAATTTGAATTTTCTTTGTCTTTTTGGATAGAAAACATTGTGGATAATGAAGAAATTGCTTGATACAAGCAATTTCTTCATTTTTCACAATGTTTTCAAAAGCTTTTTTCTTGAGGGGCGTAAAAAGGAGGGCTTGTGTGGGAATGGGTTAAAGCAATGGTTCATTGTTTTCGTGTTAGAAGAGTATACACCATATCATTGATGAGAGTCTACGTGTTACCATCTATCTTCTTAAACGTATAAACAGTTGTACTGTTAAACTTGTATTAGGCGACCACTCAAGGGACGGCCAAAATTCGGTCATTTAAGAGAATGGTCGCTCAAAACACTTTTTGTGACATATATTAGGGATCACTTCCACTGTATACGTAATTGCAGGATTCTAACTTAATCCTATTATGATGAACCTCAGGTCTGGGCTTTTCAGACTTATGACAAATAATTAAGTTATTCTTAAAAAAAATCTCCTCCTTTTAAACCACCTGGTCAATTTAGACTAAATTTGATAGACATGTTCCTTGATGACCCTTTTCAAAACTATTCTTGGAATTATAATTCCCGAAAAAATAAAGGCATGGGCTGACAGGTTTATCAAACAAAGAGAAATGATTCTTTAAAAATCTTCGTCTCCTATACCACTTGGCCAATTTGGACTAAATCTTGGTGAAATTTTCCTTTGGTTCCCCTTTTCAAAATCTGTTCCTTAAATTTTGATTTGGGAAAAAATTGGGACTTAAAGAAATCACGAAATTATTATGCAAACATCTTCTCCTTGACCACTTGGCCTATTACATCGAAACTTTAGAGGAAAATTCCTTGGGTGACCCTTTTCGAATTTTTTTCGTAGAATTTCGTCCTTAACCGCTTGGCCAATATGGACCAAACATGGCAGAAATTTCCCTTGTTTGACCCTTTTCAGGACTTATAGATATTATAAAGTAATACTCAGGTTGGCGATTGAGGACCAGTTCGGCCCTCTTGATTTTTATTCCAAAAAGTACTTTTACTAGCAGGTGATTCAGGAAAGCGATTTAGGACCATTGTGGTCTTCTTGTTTATTGGTTTGTTTTTGGATTTTGATTTTGTCGGGCAGTTATTTCAGGTTAGAAATTCAGAGCTATTAAGTGTCTTTCGTTCATGAAATACTTCTCCAGCACCAAAAGATGTTTGGTCCCTTTCAAATCATGCTCAATATTGGATTTTGTGAGCGCCATCTTATCATATTCTACTGAAATAATAACAAATCCGGAAAAATCTTCACTTGACGTATTCGGTCACATTAAATCTTAACCAAGCTTTTAGAAGAATATTCATTTGTAAACCAATTCAAATTGGTCGATCGTAGAATAAGAATAATGATTGGTGTTGGTTATTTTGATGTATATTTCAGAGACTCTTTGTTCAATCGCCGATTTCGTTTGCTCTGATTGTATATTTTTAGTCCTTTTTGTGTCATTTTTATCATGTTTATTGACGGTTCGATTGCCCCATTCACTTACTCTTCTGGCCATGCCCACTAACTCCGACAGGAAGTTAGATTTAGATATTAAACGCCGTAATTTTGTTAAAAAACATATCGCCAGTAACAAAAGGTAAAATGGTTGGTTATCGACCTGCAGCTTATTCAAGCTGTAGTTATGACGTATTAGTCGCCAAACCAACAAAAATGTTTAACATAAATGTTGGCCAATGTTGGAGTTTAAAGTTCAAGTCCGGTTTAACTAAATGGTTTGATTGGTCGGTAGATTCTTGACAGACGCCAGCCGTCATCTGAACCACCCTGCATTTATCCCGCATGCATACACTGATATTGCTTGTTCGTCTCTTGTTGTATTAGGAGACGTTTCATAAAACCTACTAAATGTCAAAGAAATGTCAACTTCTATAGTACTTTATTTATAACTACTGCGATCCTTTGTAAAGCTTCTAATTGGATGAGGACTAAATTGACAGAGCGATAGTTTGTCTCAAAATGGTGAGAGACATTCACTATGGATTTTAAACAAATGTCGGAAAGAATGTTGGCCAAACCGAGGTTCTAAGTCTCCACCCCGGGATTGAAAACAGTGCGTTACCGACTGAGCTTACATGGCCGAGAAACTTTGACATTTTTTTCCTAAGAAACCAGTAACTGTTTGGATTTCAAGCGAATTTGAATGAATGAATGATCTTTTAATAACTCTTGTTCCGATTTCTTAAAAAAAATCATATAGGTTCAATGGTATTGCTTTTGAGGTTTGGCCTGATCAAAAAGTGATGCACTGGAGATGAATGTTACTGCTTGACTGCGAATATTTGATATACAGAAGAAAGCCCCCCCCCCTCTTTAAGTAGAATTACAACAGAAGTTGTTTTATAATGAAATGCCCCCGGTGTTAAGAAAAACTAATTAATAATTGATACATCATGAAAGACACAAAAATGGCAGAAAAGGTATTTAACCGATGAATTCCGGTACTAATCGGGATGTTCTTCATTGAATAATTTGGTATCTCGTAACGCCAAATATTTTTGCTTCTTTTCTTTCTTTTTGTTGAGATCGCTTGCGGTGAGCGAGACATAGTTGTTACTATGACAAGTCGGTGTATGTGCGTTAGTCCGTCCGCCCGAATTTGTCCGGACAATTACTTCTACATTTATGGATGGATTTCAAAATAACTTGGCACAATTATTCTCCATCATGAGTAGATGTGCCATTTGAAAGACTTTTTCGGATAGTTCTAATGTCAAGGTCACAGCTCAAGGTCAAACACTAAAATTATGATTGTCAAGGCATTTCTTCTACAATTATTGGTGGATTTCAAAATAAATTGGCACAATTATTCGCCGTCATGAGTAGATGTGCCATTTGAAAGACTTTTTTTGGATAGCTACAAGTTCAAGGTCAAAGCTCAAAGTCAAACACTAAAATTATGATTGTCCAGAGCATGATGCGTACAAAACTTTGCGGGGTCGACAGCAGTTGTCCTGGGACAACCATCTAGTTTTAAAGTTATGACCAGTCATTTTCCTTTCAAAATCAGCTTAATCACCTTCTTTCAAATGTCTGAAAACAGTACAATTAGACATTAGAAAATTGAGACCCTTTTTTTTCGCCTACAATCTCAGCAAGAGCCGCTTTAACGCTGTCAATATTGTCTTCATTTAGGGCATCGAAAGGGAGATTTGTCTCTTAACACATTACCACACTACCCCGCATTTTGACGCCTCGCAAGAAATAGGTTGGTGAAAATAAGGTGGAAATGTAGAAATTGCTTGTTACAAGCGATTTCTGCATTTTCCACATTTTTTTCTACCCAGAAAGATAAACATATTTGAAATTATATCGACATTAAATTGACGTCTGCAGCTTCTTCGATATGGGGCCTGTCTAAATTTTTGTCATCTGCTAATGTGTAAATGGGAAACAATTTTGTAGACAGTTCTAAGTGAAAATGGATACTTTCTTCATAATTGAAGAAAACAAACACATACGAAAAGGTCGATGAGCAGCTTTTACAAAATTATTCGTGCGGTATGGTAAATAAACAAAATAGAGACCTTTATACAAAACGTCTTACGTTCACAAATATAATTTTTTTATTCGGTTGGTGATCTGCAAATGCATCATGCGATCAATTTATGTCCCGCTTTTACAAGCGTATCTCAAGACTTGGTTTTAGTTTATACTAATTTATTTTAGTTCGATTGCGACGGAAGCTTTAAGCTTATAGAGTCGCTCTCGAAACCCACAATCCAGATGTTTTCACGTCCCTGAAAGAGAGGCAGTGGCTAAACCCACTGCTACCCAATTCTACAGCTGGGTAGACTGGGGCTGGCTATTAAGTGCCTTGCCAATGAACACACCCCGGTGACGGTGGGGCTCGAACCAGTGACTTCGAACCAGCTCACGAGTCAAGCACCTATACCACTCGGCCATCGAGGTAGTCAAGACTTGAAGAGTATGTTTCATAATGAATAGGATTTTTTATCAAAAAAGGAGATTTTAGACGCATACGTGTACAATCGATTTTTCTGTTCATGTGTTTTCCCAGGGTGTTCCGCCCAACGTTACCATAATGATTGTAGATTTGGATTAAAGATTTTATTGTGAATATTTCTATTTGATTGCTGAAAATAAAGCAAAGTATGAGCGTTGAAAAATTCTTCAAAATAAACAAATAATCAATCAAACAAACAAACACAAATGGGTCTATTTTACCTGACCAGGTATTTATCTTACATCCCCATATTTCTATTTCATATGTATTTATCTCGAAGCATATGGCCGTATGCTATTTCTTTTCAGGCTTTCTGTCTCCCTTTTCTTCCCCATCCCTCCCATTCTCCCCCTTTCCTTTCAATTCGTTCTTTTTATATACAAAATCCATACATTTAGAGATTTGATTTGACTGAATATTTTCGTCCATTCCAAATATAAGTCTTAATTCGTTCCCACGCAGTGACGCTTTTTGACGCCCCCTCCCAAATAAAAAACTAGAAACCATTGTGGAAAATGAAGAAATTGCTTGTGACAAGCAATTTCTTCAATTTCCACAATATTTTCTCCCCAGAAGACAGAGATTTTTGAATTTCCTCAACAAAAAATCTATCTCTGCAACTTCTTTCAATTTGGACCAGTCTAAGATGTTGTCGTCTGGTAATGGGTGAATTGATCGAACGAAAGTCAGAGTAGTTCAATAAGAGAATACAATATATTTGTATCCACGAATTTTCTTATTTCAGAACAAAGAATGAACAAATTTCAAGAAGGCCTTCAACAGCAGAGAAAGCTGGTCGAGCAGCTGCGCCTTGAAGCAGCGGTGCCCCGGGTTCGAGTCTCTGAATGTATAGAAGATATAATGAAGTACTGTGAACAGCATAGTGCAGAAGACGTGCTCATTAACGGATTTCTGAGACCAGGGGATAACCCTTACAAAGAGAAGGGTGGTTGTAACATTTTATAGACCAAAACAATTTGTTTATATATATATTATGGTATTGAAACTTACAAGGGAACTTAATTCTGTTTTACGATGATGTATTATACAGTTTAGCTTTACTTTTTTATTACATTTTCGACTGCATTTATTTGAACCAAGAATAGTAATAGTCAAAAATCATCTTTAGATGAAAAGGCTGAAATTTCGAGAAGATAAAAAATAATCAATCTTTAGGTAACTCGTATTTGCAAGCACCAAAGCACATCATGTCTATTCAATTTTCTTTTATAAACATTGAAGTGTGGTTAATTTCGATGAAGTCGCTAAAGAACTAAAAAGTTCAATAAAGGAAGAATACTTTTACAATTTTCTATTTCAAAATGATGGCTTTGATCTTATTGCTTAAGACAGTTGCAAACCTTCATGAAAAAAATCTGTACGGAACATTAGTTCCATATGAATTCAAAATTAACTCATAAATAGATAAGAAACTATAGAAAGAAAAATTGAGTTTGATGGATTGCGGTTGTCAATCAAAAACTCGATAGACCAATCAAATTATACAGTTTAAACGGAAGTGACCTTTGAACTTCGATATTCGTCGATATTAATGCGAGGCATTTTTGATGGTTTGCAACTCAACGTCGTAATTACAGCTTATTCAAATTGTACTTACGACCTTTAGTTAGCCAACCAAGCGTTTTATTTTTTTGTACTAGTAACTGATCATATCTTTTTTGATAACTCCGTTTAATATCTAAGTCGAACTTCCTGTCGGAGATCAGTTGGCGTTGCAGGCGAACCGTCAATTGTCCTCGGTTCTGTACATTCCAATGTAATTTCTTTGATAAGCAAATGTTGGCCTTGTGAGTTTCAGTACAGGAAAGTGCAGTGTATTCTGAGTCTATGGTGTAATATTTGTATGTATTGAGTAAGAGGGATACCATTTTCGCCTTTCTTCATTGCAGAGCTTTTTGTCTTCAGTGCAAGACTTTTGTAAATGTCTATGTGATCGAAATCGAAAATACGGAGAGAGTCGACGCTACTAATTATTTGCGAATGGGAGATAGAAGTAGATTATCTCCCTTTACTACTACCGGTCCTTACTAGTATCATTTGGTTTTATCCTTATACCCCGTTTACCATGAGGTTTAAAGGTGATTTTTAAATATAAGAAAACATACTTCATAAATTATTTTGAGAACTCACCGAAATTAACATAACTTAACATATCATTTCCTATATGTCTAATGAACATTTTTACCAAAACGTTAATCTTGTATATTGAAAGTTTATAGTTAGAAATAATCGCAACATCCACATAGTTAGCATGGATAAAAACAAAGGAAATTATACTAAAGGACCGGGTGTAATATTGTACACCTTTATTTTTATTCTTAGATAACCCACCTTGTCTCCCTTTGCAAGGGCTGATTAGCGTCACGTTTTTATTTCAACCTGTTTTAGATTTTATAACTACCACTATATTAGTTTACTACCCATCAATCAATATATTGCCCGTCCTCATGGGCTTATTTGTATCAGATCAGATTTTCCTAAAAATGTGTACCGAGTTTCTAGTTATGCCTTAATCACGTTTGTTTAATTTTGTCAACAGCCCGGTCTTCAAACATCAGGCAGACGGTGTAGATTTAAAATCGGACTGCACATTGCAGTTTGATCTTTGTCCATACCTCCTGCTAGATAGTAAATCACGTGACTGTTTTTATGGGCAATTACAATTGTTTTGCACTAACTCATTGATATCATATGTCCTATACGACGACTGTCTGACTTCTGTAGGGGTCTATGCTATGTATAAACCCTACCAGCCGTTATAGCTGTCTTGGTGTATGTGATCTGTCAAGCGAAAAAGGAGCTTCTTTGAAGTGCGAAAAGTATCGAACCTTGTCAGACCAGGCTGGAGGCTTTTCGATCTTCACAAGATTTCTGTTAGAGTTTTCGATCTACTTCACTTTTGGTTAATTTTTGACATACTGCTACTGATTGACCTTTGTTGAATCCGATCTCATTTTTACAACTGTTTGTTACACGGTGATCCCTTGTGGCCCCTTTTCGCATGACTGTTCACATATGTGAAATCAAAACAAAACAAAACAAAACAAAACAAAAAGAGTTTGGATATTTTCCAAAAAGAAAGACATTCCGAAAGACCAACCAACTTTAAACCATTACCGGACGGCAAAATTTTAGACTGGTCCAAACTGAAAGGTGCTGCAGACGACAATTTAAAGCTTGAGAAGTTTTAGGTAGAAAACATTGTGTAAAATGAAGAAATTGCTTGTAACAAGCACTTTCTTCATTTACACGATGCTTTCCTATTTGTTTTTTCTTGGATGGGCGTCCAAATGCGTCACTGTGTGGAAATTGGTTAATATATGTACATGTACTTTATTTGATCAGTGAGGGCATTTTCTGAATTTGACAGGGTATATTATTTTATAAACATAAATACTGAGAAGGATACATGTATGCCCCTTTCCACGTATCGCTTGGTCTTCAACAAACAGGGATTATTAAAAGTTCAAACGGATGAGCAAAATCTCACCATTTGTCTTCCAAACTCTAGATTGTAGGTATTCATGGGTCTCGTCCCACTATGGCGGTTGTAATGGGTGCCAACGCCGTAGAGTTTGAAATAAAAATAAATGTAACGGGTTAAGATCGTAATTACATCCTACATCTTGAGTTGCAAAACGTTCTTATCTATAAACCCATTAGCAAAGAAGCCTGACTTTCTAAAAAGGAAAGGGATTAAGGAATCACATTGTGGAAAATACATCAAGATAAAAAGAGGAATTACTTGTATCAAGCAATTTCTCCATTTCTCACAATATTTTCTACTCTATGTAACATTTATTTTTTTCAAATCTAATTGTACATAGAATATCGACAGCAACTACTTTCAGTACGTCCACCATTCTAAAACTGTGTCGTCTGGTAAATTAACGTTAGATTTAGACCTTGACGTATGAAAAATCGGCTTATCTCTATTCTTGTCGGTGATTCTGTCTACTATTCTTTGCCGAAATAACAATAAGTATCTATATTTTGTACTGTTAATTTCCTTGAGCTTTAAGAATGACTTATTTCTCCTGTGATTTAACTGCTATTAACGACGAGGATTTCTGCTGAATGTTGAATTGCATTTGCTTGTTTGAAGTAGGAGGTTCACTGTATATATTTGACATTGTTCACAAATTTCTACAGTAAATTATTTACGTCCATTTTCCCCCCGACAATGATCAACGTTACGTTGTATCGTACAAAATTACCGTTGATGCGTTTTTATTTAACCCATCTCCACACGATCCAGCTTTTTACAGAAATATTGCTCTGAAAACATTGTGAGAAAAGAGGAAATTGCCTTTGAAAGCAATTTCTGCATTAGTCACAATATTTTTTGCCCGATATTTAAATCGGAATTGTTTTGTCATCTACAAACCCTTTCAATTCAGACCACTCTATAACTTTCTTGTTTGGGAACGGGTTAACCCATTCCCACACGATAAAATTTTAGTCCGTTCCAAATTCAAAGAATTTGCAGACGATAGTTTAAAGTTGATTAAATCTTCGTCCTTTAAGGTAGAAAACATTGTGGATAATGAAGAAATTGCTTGTAACAAGCAATTTCTTCATTCTCCACAATATTTTCAAAGCTTTTATATTGAGGGGCGTTTAAAAGTGTCACTGTGTGGGAATGGGTTAAATAAGATCTAGTTACGACAATCTTGTCACCTAGGAACGGTTGTCTCAATATTTTTCATAATTATTCACATTGTGTAAGATCGTTGGCAATAAGATACCCTCTCGTAGAAATAATTCAATGTAAATTTCTAGCCTACCCGGAATCTAAACATTTTGCTTATTTCGTCGGTAGGCGAGCAAAATATCGTAAATATAGCTTGGTAAAGCTGTAGATACCGTGTTTTATTTGCCCACTGATAATCTGTTTCTACATATTTTTGGTGATTTTCTAAGTAAAGTTCTCCCGAGCTTTCGGATCGCATCGACAAGTCATGACTACTCTAGCTTGATTTCCTTATTTGTGACCTGTCTTTCGAAAAGGGACTACCCGATAATTCAGAAAAGCAAATATTTGTTAAACAGATCTGACTGTGCAGTTAGCGACCATTCTCTTTAACGACCACAATTTGGCCGTCCCATTAGTGGTCGCTTAATACAAGTTCAACTGTAGTTTGGAATGCCGCGCAAGGGCTGATTTATGAATACTCTTTTCGAGTCTGTCTTTTTAGCTAGCAAAGCGTCAGCTTTGATAGCGTAAGTTAACAGACAACATTTTAGGGTCTTCTCAGAGTTCAGCGAGTGTAAACCACCACTTGAGGCTTAACTACTAAACCCATTGAATGTCTACGCCATAAAAAGTTGTTCTTATTGCAGGAATATTGCACACTCTGCCACTGCTTTTTATGGCCACATGAAATAAGTCTATTCGAATCGTAGACAACTCCTTTAAAAGCATGTTATTTAACCCAATCCCATACAATCGCGTTTTTAAATAAAGTCAAAAAATAGCTTTGGAAAACATTCTGGACAATGGAGAAATTGCTTGTAATAAGCAATTTCTTCCTTGTCCAAACTGTTTTCTACCCTACAAGGCAAAGGTTTTCTAAATTCCACTATTCATGATAACCTTTGACAAAGAAGATTAATCAATAAAATAATGCTTTGCTAGCTTACAGTACCTTCGGTACTTTGATTTTTTTACTCTCGGCGAATCAAATACTATTCATCCATTGTTCATGTGTGTTCGTTGGTGTAAATTTGTGTTTATTGTTTCATGAAAAGTGCAATTTCAACTTTCTACATTCTTCGTCGTTTTGAAAGAAATATTCATTGTTTTTCACTTTTTAGTAAGTATTTCAAAGCATATTCTCCTTTCTATAAGTAATACTTCTTCGTTAAAATCTCACTCTTTGTATAATAAATATTCACCCATTAGGATTTTTGAGCACCTTATCCCTTTCCTGTTTTGCAAAAATTTAGACCTGTCCATATTGAAAGGTGGTGCAGATGAAAATCTAAAGTTGATTTAATTTGAAAAATAATTATTCAGTAGGGTAAAAAAAATTGTGGACAAATACGAAAATGCTTGTTACAAGCAATTTCCTCTTTTTATACCATGTTTTCTCAATTGTAAAGTCACAAGGACGTAAAAACCAGGGATTGAACAGGAAAGGGTTAAACTCAGCCAAGTTGCCACATCCACCATTTTACAGTAAGAAGTGTTTCCGCTAAGCAGTAGGTTACAACTGGAGAGTTTTTAACTCGGCTGTTTTCGGAGAAAACCCGATGTATTGCTATAGCCTTCGTGTCGTCATCGTCGTCGGGCGAATATTTGACATTTTGTGATATCTCTGGTTCTACTAAAGCCATTCACTTGAAACTTGGCGCATTTGTTCACTATCAAAAGAGCAGCCTATACTTTTAAGGGAGATAACGCATTTTATCCACTATCCAGCACCCAACAGTCGAGCGTAGGCACCCGTAGGCGGTGCTCTTGTATCTGTCACACTGTAACCAGTTATATAAACTGGCTGCAGTCGTTTTTGTTTGGACCTTTAATGTATAATATTTTTCCTTGTGTATATCTCTTTAATCCTTTCCTGTACAATCACTGGTTTTTACGTCCTTGTGATTTTATACTTGAGAAAAGATTGTGGAAAAAGAAGAAATTGCTTGTAACAAGCAATTTCTTCTTTTTCCACAATATTTTCTACCATACTGAGTGGTTATTTTTCAAATTGAATCCACTTAAAATTTTCGTCTGCAAAACCTTTGAAATTGGACAGGTCTACAAAATTTTGAAACAGGAAAGGGTTAATCCTAGTTTATGTTTATGGCCAGTGTTGAACAAAAAGTCAGGGGACTGAATTAACATCCTTGTCAAACTATGGAATGATTTAATTCCTTTTTAGAAGAGTCTGGTAGCCAGACCGTCAGCTATAGATTCTGCCTAAAACTATGTAAGATAGAGTCGTACTTTAGAATAGAAACATCTCTCATTGTACCATATTTATTTAGGAGTATAAACGCGGTGTCATGATCAGCCCGGAATATTCCTGTTTTGACAGGAGGTAGACATAGATAAGCCTGCACATACGTGCAGTCTGATCTTGGTCTACACTTACTGTTTATCCATTTCAAGCTAGAAAAATTGTTTATAAAATAAATGATCAAGAGAAATGTTAATCCACAACTGGTGCTTCAAGTGCTTTCAGTCCTTTGATTTTGATGAAAATCTGAAAAGAATCTTATTCAGCATGACTAGGGTTAAGAAATCTTAAAACTGTGGTAAGGATACAATACGAATCAACCGAATGATGCCATGGATATACTTGACTACTTTATGAAACCGAAACAGAATTGACATGTTTTTCTTTGTGATCTGGTTTCTACCGACCGTTGACCAAAGGTCGAAATGTATTCGGAAAAAAACAACTTACAGCTGCTCTTATGTAGAGCGAAATGACCTTGAACTGAAATCAGGAATCTTCAACAATTCTACGAAGAGTTGCCTATGGTTCTCGATTGCAGTAGAAAGCCTGTTTCACTGAAAATGATGGCGGATCGTGTTGAATATATCTTAGTCCCTTTTCTCAAACCAGTCCAAAACGTGAATTTCGTAACGATAACTCTGATTGGCCGAGATATATGTCACATCTATTTAAGGCCCTAATTAAAGTTAGACATATTGTTGAATAATGACTCTGATCTCCCCTTTACAAAATACGGATTGGGTGTATTTAGTATTTACTGTTTTCAAAAATATTAGGACTATCCAAAAGCAAAGGGGTGGCAGACGACATTAAAAAGTAAGTACAATTGAAATTGTAATTATCCAATATAATAGAAAATATTGTGGGAAAAGAAGAAATTGCTTGTTACAAGCTAGTTCTTCTTTTTCCACAATATTCTATGAAACATGATATCACACGGACGTAAAAATCCAGGGATTGTACAGGAAATGGTTAATTTAAAAAATGACGCGATTTATAAATCACAAATTAGGAAATCACACTATATATTTTCTTTTCTTTGTAAAAGTGATATAGTATCTTTTTTATGTTGTAAAGTATGAGTAAAAGGAGAAAGGCGTGGGAAAGCAGAATATATACACACCTAGATGCTATAGATTTTGTTCTGTCGAATTTAATTTAAAAAGAAATGGCGATTTGAAGACAGCCTGTGTTAACACAACCCAAGAACAAATCTCGACGCAATATTGAGGAAACCATGCTCATTATAAGCGAATTCGTTATTTGCCACAATGTTTCTACCCCAAAAGTCAAATTAATAAATAAGTAAATATATGAATGGATAAATGAAATAAGATATATAAATGAATGAAAAAATAATTCATTCAAAATCTTCTCCTACAACTTCTTTCACTTTGGACCGGTCTACAATTTTAGTCTAGTAATGGATTAAAAGAATAGGTGGGCAGGGGAGGGGGGAGGGGGCGATATATATAACATCTTTTAAATTTATGTTGGTCGTTTTCTAGAAGTAATCTTGTTGGGTCTTTTCTAAAGAACCTGCCGCTTCTTAACACACATTTCCATGTATTTGTTGTGCTCTTTGTTTCAAAATGTCTGAAAAGGGTGGTTACTTTGTCTCGTTAGACAATAATCATTTATTGTATCTAAACTCAATGATAGTATATTTTTCACCATTCTTTTTGAGCAGCAAGAAAAAAGACGGTTTTAATTCGTTTTAGAAAACTGACCCAACTGAAACAATTTTTGAAAGCATCTGACTTCTTATATTTTCGATAGCATGCTATACGGTATGATAAAAAGAGTGAATAAGGAAAGTTAGAAATCTCTTAAACCCATTAACATATAATTAGAAGGGCCCAGTTTAAAAGAAGTTACAGTAGGTGAAATCTTTATTTTTTTTTTCTTGGTCGCCCGAGGTACCAAACATTGTGGGAATTGAGAGAATCGCTTGTTACCAGCAATTTGTTAATGTTTCCATATTTTTCACCAAGCATAAAATGTAAAACAGATAAAGTCAATAATTCTATTCCTATGGCTATAATTATTTCGCCAAATAATCTTGTAAATGTTCTGCTATCCAACTTCTTGTACATTTCTGATATGCTTTGTGACGCTGTAACACTCATATTGAAATAAACTAAATATAACGGTGTTCGTTTTATTCATAATTTTATGATATATGCTTGTTTGTACGTCTCCGAAACCTATCTTATCTCCGAAACTTATCTTTCACAGTCGTATGTTTTTAGCTCACCTGAGCACAAAGTGTGAGGTGAGCTATTGTGATCGGTCATCATTTTTTCAAATGTCTTGTTTGACCCCTTTTCAAAGTTATTTGTTTTTTCCAAAGTGAGAGCAGTTGCAGACGATAATTGCAGTTTCCTGGGTGCAATTCGAGAAGTAACCAGCCTACAAGGAAGAAAAATACTGTGGGAAAAGAAGAAACTGCTTTCCAAAGTAGATCAAAGTGCCGTACGCACTGTAATTGGTCGTTACTGAGAAATTGGACATATCGTTGCATTCCGACTTTAGAATTAGGGTAAAACAACTTTAATTTCTATTTCTTGCACAACACGTATGTTCTATCCTAGTGTACGCTATTTCCGTGATTGTTAATTAGAACTGATATTATTTTACACGAACGTATGACCTTGATGCAACATGGGTACCGACAAATTAGCAACTTTTTGTGAAAAAAAAAAAAATAAAAAAATAAGTAAAAAATATGGAAAAATGATAACTTAAGTTTAAGAGCAAATGCTGTCAGCAGGTTCATGAAATTTCAAAACCCTCTCTTTTTCTGGGCTGAAATTAACAAATTCCTAAACAGCGCTGATTATAATCAAAGGAATAATCAATTGATACCATTCTTTAGACAGCTTGAAAAGCATAATAATCAAATTTGCTCTCCAGCAGAACTTTCAGTACTTTGATTAACTTAGGACTGGAAATTAACTGAGTGGCAGTATCATCTATGTTTACACCTCGATATGATTGAAAGAATGGGCTGGTTAGACGCGTTCATCCTTGAAGTATGCATCTTTAAATCGTGTGACCGTCCAGTTTACCTTTACTCCTTTTGATAATTCATAACTTGTAAAATGAAATGATTTTTCTTCTGTTTTCCCGTCAGAATATACGTCCAGTTAGGCTAAAGGCAGTTTTGGTAAATTGCAGCGACACAATCTCGAGTTTATGGTTATACAAATTGGTCTACGACCAATTAAAAATCACTGGACGTAAAAACTAGGAGTATTTTGTAATTTTCAGTGCTTTTGACGTGAAATTATCAAGATACAATCAAAATTTGAAGCTTGAATATTTGATTAACGCCTATTTTTTCGCATGTGCTCTCAGATCTTGATTCAACCGATTACCCACCAGAAACGCCGTGACTACAGCTTATTGAAATTGTAGTTACAACGTTTAATTCATCCACCAACGATTTCCCGGTTGATAAGATATTGACGTTACAGTTTAAAACATAGTGACCGTGGGAATGATTTTGGAATTATTTGAATGGAATTGAATGGGCGAAATGAGCGAATTTAAAAGAACTGAATGGACCGCTTCAAAGAAATGAGCGATATGTAATTACCTCCCTTTACATTAATTTGCAATCTGTTGTTTGGTTGGTTGTTCGGGTCACCCAGATTCTTATCAATCCTGGTCAGCCAATGAAATCGCGGAATGTGAGTGACTTGAATGAAGCAGTGGAACGTTTTGAATGATATGAGTCAGTGTTTTGAATGATCTGAATGGACGGGTGACTGAGCGATTTTGAATTAGATTGAGATGGATGAGCGTCAACTGCTTGGTCTTTTGTAACTGTACAAATATTTACCGCACTAAGCTTTGAAAATAAATGACAAGGTATACGTCTTAAACATTACACGTTCTTTTAAGAATAAGGGAGCCATCCACAGTAAGACCCCCGTTTAAAAAGACAAATCCATAAAACACAGCAAAACAAACAAACAGCAACAAAATCCAACAAATTGTATTAAAACCAGTGCATGGTTACGCTGATGGCGACATAATAGTTTAATCCATTCCAACACATTGACTCTTTTAAACACGCCCAAGAAGAAAAACATTGTAGAAAATGAAGAAATTGCTTATTACAAGCAATTTCTTCATTATCCACAATGTTTTCTACCTCAAAAGACAAAACAATTTGAAATTTCATCAGCTAAAATTATTGTCTGTAACATCTTTGAGCTTTTACAACTCTAACATTTTGTCTACTGGTAATGGGTTAAATTAGATAGATTTAGACTTCAACTATTCTGACTGCATCGATGGCCGAGTGGTATAGATTCTTAACTCATGATCTGAAGGTCGCGAATTCAAGCCTTACTGTCACCGGGGTGTGTTCATTCAGTAAGTAATGGCCACCCCAGACGACTCAGCCGTAAAATTGGGTAGCGGTTATGCCACTGCCTCCCTTTCGGGGACGTGATAACATCTGGATTGTGAGTGTTCGAGAGCAATAATATAAGCTGAAAGCTTTCGTCGCGATCAAACTAAAACAAATTCGCATTAAATAAACTAATTAGCCTGAGCATTTGATGGCGATGTTCGATACTTTACACTCTTTATCACGATATCGTAAATAAAAACAACTAAAACGTTTACTTACTTGACCATTTCTAGTTCCTGTTTACCATCCCCTATCTTCAATCGTGAAGTATTGGTGTTCCATGATTTATTCAAGAAGCCGGCTTTTTTGGCCATGTGAGGACATGCTTTTCCATTTGATAATTAGTATTCCTGGAATCTTCTGTAGGCTTCATATAAGACATGTGACCCGTCACGCAAAAAGAAACCACATGACAACTTTGTACTGTTTAAGAAAATAATTATCACCCATCAGAGATAGTATTGACGTTACGCACAAAACGTGTGTAACTTTCTATTTAACGCTTGTCGAGACATATGTCCGTACTTATCGCAGTTTGATATCAGACTAAACGCACTATACCTCTATTTATTACCTGATATAATTATTTGGCGGACCGCTGGCGATGCCCACTTAACTGCGACAGGAAGCTCCACTTCGATATTAAACGATGTTAATTTTCACAGTTTATGCCCAGTAATAGGTACAATAAGTTAAAATGGTTGGTTGGCGACCTAAACGTAACTACAGCTCGAATAAACTGTAGTTACCACGTTTGAATCGTTAAACCAACAAAAATGTCGGCTTATATAGGATTTCAAAGTTAGCTCCCAGTCTAAATGAATGTTTCGATTGGTCGATTGATTCCTTGATTGACAGTCGCGATCCGTCGGATTTTAGTTCAACAGCTTGAAAGCCAGTGAGCTATTGTCACGGGGAGTGTCCGTAACAGGTCCGTCCGTCCATATTTAATATAAAAATCTTCTTAGATAGTACTGCACAGAATTCAACCAGATTTCACAGGAATGATGCTCGAGTGACCCTTCATCAGATTCATACAAAGAACTTTGAGCGGATAAAAAGCCCCTTTAATGGGCGGAGCTAATTTCCATGTGTGAGGAAATCTTTGAAAATATCCTTTTCGCAAAAAATTAATGGATTTCAACCAAATTTCCCAGGTCGTATTCCTTAGGAAAACTTTGTGGGATTGAAAAAACGGCTTTTATGGTGGGGCTATATTCCATATGTGGTAAATAGTGCAAAATATGAAAAATTATCAGATGCCTGTAGATAGATTTCAACCTATTTTAGCATGGATGCTTTTTGGTGACCTTTCATCATGACAGTTCCCCCGAATAGTTCAAATCGGATGAAATGCATAGGGAATATTATATAGGGAATATTATGTTATGAAAGTGATACAACATCTTGTATTTGCTTTGAGCTTCGAAAGAAAATTTAGATATTTCACGACAACGAAGGAGCGAGATGCTGTATCGCTGTCGTAACATGATATTCCATTTACCATATACCTATTTTCTATTAGACGAATTCGAAATGATAAGAAAAATCTGTATTTCTTTAGGTGTTTCCTTTCTCTTCTACAATTCTGATAACGCTTATTCGTAATATGACACCATCTATGGAATAAAAATGACGTCATCGTAGACTTCCATATATGGAACCGTATTTGACACTATCAGATCAATCGGAACACTCGGTCATTCTCGTAAATTTTGGGAACAGACCTCGGAGGTATTGAAGGCGGAGCATCACGTAAGAAATAGCGGCCTTTGTTAGCCGGAACAGTGCAGGAAAGCGCATTACCTAATCACGGATGATTCGGAAGTCTCCCAATCGCAGAAAATCTTATATTCCTTTTCGTCGTCGTCGTTCTAAAACGTCTTAACTACAGCTTGAATCAAGCTGTAGTTACGACGTTTTAGAACGACAACGACGTTTTGTTGTTTTATGTTCTGTCCTATTCAATAGGATTTCAAGTTTCCTTTGAAGGCCAAGCAGAGTTCTTACAGAACTTTATGAAATGCATTCTATATACCGCAGTTGCTTGGAATAACGGATAGCGCCATTTCGGAAGTTTGTTACGTGAATTTTGAATTAGTTCTACGATGTACACCCAAGATTTGATTCGTAGAATAGAACGAGGAGTTTCGTTTGACTATCAGATACGGATATTTTTTTTTTTTTTTTTTTTTTTTTTTTAATGACGTGTCCGATTTCGTATAATGTATATATTTTACTTGAACTATATATAGGTATATAATATATGGGTTTAATGGGCGGGGCAAATTCCCATATTATGTAATATCGTGAAAACTTTCAAAATCTTCATCTTAGAAAGCAATTGACAGATTTCGATCAAAATGCTCAAGAATGATTTTTGGTGACTATTTATCAGAGTTCTTCATACCATAGAATTTTGCTTAGACAAAGAACATGACTTGGGCCGTGCTAATTTCCATGTATGGAAAATAGTGAAAATTTTGAAATTCATTTTCTTTGAAACGAGAGGATTCTTTTCAACCAAATTTCACAGAATCGTTTTTAGTAACTCCTAATCAGATTTTTTGAAGAAATTCTATTCAGTCTTGAAAAAAAAAAAAAAAAAAAAAAAAACCCAAACAAACAGAAGATTAGCCAAATTTCAGGTAGAGATCACATATAGTGATGCAAAGGAAATAATTGTTACTGCTTGACAGAGAACACTTAAAATTAAGTTGTCTTCATTAAAATAAGTAACAACGTTTTTAGCTCGGCTGTTTTCGGAGATCACCCGAGGAGTTGCCTTGGCAAGGTCGTCGCCCGCGTCTGCGTCGTCGTCCGTAGACTTTGTTATTTCGTAATATCTCTGGTATTATTGAACACATTCCCTTATAATTTAATTGTTAGTTTCGTCTATCAAAAACAAGCGATCTGATTGGTCGAAAAATTGAATTCATACCTCCATGAACAAAATTTTGAGTACGCAGCCATTTTGAGTGCTTCCGCACAAAATAGTTCACTACAAAAAGGTATCAAAATTTGTTAAGTAGTTGCATATTTCGCTCGATGCTATTAAATTATAAGAAATGAAGTTAATATTTTTTGTTTTCATGGAGGTATGAACCGAAAAACCTTATCACACAATGTATGAATCCGCTTCGCGTATTCATACAGTGTGATTAGTTTTTTCGGTTCATACCTCCATGAAAACAAAAAATATTCTCTTCATCTCTTAAGAAACTCGGATTATATTTTCACTATCAACAGTCTAGTATCTGATGGCTCACCGTTATCTTCTCATGGGACGACAAACCGTTACAATTTAACTTTTCTATATAATGGATTTTATCCCCTGTCAAAACCCTTGATCACGTTTCTTTTGATGCCTAATTAAAGTATATGAAAATCCCTTCATTGAGAATAAAAATATTGCTGAATTTAATTGCTAGACATAATATATCGGCAAAAACAATGACCAACGCGCCACTATGGTGCGTTCACAAAATGCATCACAATGTATGGTGACGTCTAGCCATCAGATACTAGACTGGTCAAAACAGCAATCCATACCAACAAGGGGGTTAGCTTTAAATGCTTTTTGGAATGAATCATGGTCCTTTATCGATTTTACTCAATACCAATCACTTGAACAGCCGATGTTTGCATCCGTATGCGGTGATCTTGCTTTAAATAAGTTGTCTCCTTTATTAAAGAAAATTTAACTACTTTCATGATATATAAATTCAGGCCGGTTGAGAGAAACAGCCGCTCAAGTGCCTGTAGTTTACACGAGAAAAGTCAAAACTGAAGTGCTCTAGATAAGACAAATAATGTCATAAATTTGAATTGATTTTTAGTATTTTATTTTGTTTCGTTTTCGCAATTGATTTTGAATGAAAATCTACTGAAAAATGTTGTATATGACTATCTGATAGTGTAATACCCGTTTTCTTTTAAAAACATGTGCCGTAAAAGAGACGTGTAAATTTCAATGTATGTTTTGAGTTTACTCTCCAGCGCTCCTCGAAATATATCTTGATATTTAGAAGCGTATTTTGACCGAAAAGATATTTTCTAAAACTTGTCTAAACAATTTTCGCAACAATTAACGTATCCGACTAACGTCAAAAGCGTTAAATGTCAGCATTGTTTAATAGCAAGGCTTATTAACTTTTAAAGCTAAATTCTAACGTGCAAATATACTTTGACTCAGAAAGCGAATTAGTGTTTTTCTCAGCATTCCGTAGTATTCTAGAAATGTCAAAACTGCTCGATCGATTAGTATATTTTGATGATTTTCTCAACTTATCCGAAAATATGTCCAGTTGACGTTATTTCGACGCGTTTTAAGGATATATTGTCCCCTTAACCCATTGTTTTTTTTCATCTCTCTCTTAACCACTTCCAGATGACAAACATTTGTACTGGATCATGTGGAAAGAAGTTGCTGGTGACAATCTTAAGTTAATAGAAATTTCAAATTTGTTGTCTCTTATGATGGAAAACATAGTGAATAATGAAGAAATGGCTAATTACTAACAATTTCTTCATTATCCACTATAATTTATTTTCAAAGATTTTGCTTGAAGGAAGTTAAAGAGAATGACTGTGTGGGAATGGGGTTATCAGATATATGTATAGTGAAATGCTTTGTTCTTTAGGTCTTTTGGCGGAATGCCTGTGGGCTAATATCATGACGTTGTTCTTTCGTCCGTCCGTTAACTATTTCTTTAAAAACCTCTCATCAGAAACTACCGGCTAGGTTTTTAGTAAAATTTACATTGACGGTCCTTTGGTGATCCGTTATTTTATTCCCTGAAGAAATTCTGATCGGATAAAGAACACTGGTTGACTATGTTTCATATCACTTACTTCCCTTGAACCTTTTCGAGACTGAAGAAATTTTGAATTTGATTCTTTTCCCTTGTCTTTTTGTATTCGTTTTATCAACCTTATTTTCTGTCTACTTTAGTATATTTCTCCTCTACAAAACGACAACAATTTATCTAGTTAAATATAAAAAGGTATATTTTCAAATCAAAGACACCACCTAAACTCAAGTTTGACAGCTCTAATGTAATAGTTCTTTTGACTCAAAATGTTATCTTTTGTCGTAGGGATGGCCAAATGTTTAGTGCATTAGAAAACAAAGCAAAAAAAAAAAAAAAAAAAAAAAAAACAACAACAACAACAACAAAAAAAACACAGTATCCCAAGAAACTAAAAATGTGAGTCCTTCAAAAAAAAAGGGGGGACTGCATTAAAGACACGTTATATTTAGAAAAGGCTGCATTCCCCAAATATCGTCGGTGCATAGTAAGTGGAATAAAAGGAACTTCTCATTTAATTGTCTGTAACTTGTATCAAAAATGATTTCAGTTGTTACATGTATGGTAAACCTTAAAAACGGTTTCTTTTTTATGTATTCATTGTGCATGTACATATATAAAAAGATATATTCAATTTTACCGTGATTGGCTGTTTCAATATTAATGACGCCTTTTCATAGCCGGTTGTATACCCTCTAAATATTGGTATGTGTTTCCTTTGTTCGTTACATTCGGTCCTGAGTTGGGCGACTTTAAAGGCATTTTAGCTCAAAGCAAAGTTATAGCTGTTTTGCTTCACGTCATTTTGAAACAAACAAACAAACAAACAAACAAAAAACCCCAAAACATATAGCCATGTAAAATGACCAAACTGAAAATCATTAAAGAGCTAAAAGTGTCGATCCTGGTCAGCCTGCATCAGGGGCAATGCTATATGCATATACATATCTAAGGAGATTTGTTATGGCTAAGCTGGTCTTATCTATCACATTTAGCATGGACGTATCCCTTTAACTTTTAACGTTTAGTTGACCAATCGCGGCTCTCAATAAAATGACCAGTCGACCAATGAAATTATTCATTGGGATCAGAAATGAGTTTTGATCTCCAACATTGGCCGCCATTTTTGTTAACCTTTTTTGTTGGTTTAGCGACTTAAACGTAGTAAATATACAGCTTTTTCAAGCTGGACTAACGACGTTTAGATCGCCAACCAACTATTCTACCTCTTTGTTACATGCTACTTGCCATAAATTTTGCAAAAGAACACCGTTTAATGTCGAAGCAGGACTTCCTATTGGAGTCGATGGGAGTGGCAAATGGAGTAGGTGGGCGGGGTCAGCGATTGGTTAATTGAACACAAAGCTTTTCCTTTTTAGCTAGCAAAGCGTCAGCTTTGATGGCTTAAGTTAACAGACAAAATTTTAAGGTCTTCTCGGAGTTCAAACGAGTGCAAACTGTCACTGGAGGCTTAACCACTAAATCCACTGAATGTCTACGCCATAAAAGTAGTTCTTGTGTATACTCGAGCATATTGCGTTCAAAATGACTGGCCACATGAATTAACTTTATTCAAATTGTAGAGAACACATTCAAAAGCATGTTATGCAACCCATTCCCATTCAATCCCGTTTTTTAATAATCCCCCCAAGGCTTTGGAAAATATTGTGGACAATGAAGAAATTGCTTGTAATAAGCAATTTCTTCAGTGTCCACAATGTTTTCTACCCTACAAATTGCAAAGAAGATTACATAACAAAACACTGCTTTGCTAGCTAACAGTACTTTCAGTACTTTGATTTCTAAGTCCGGCTGTTTTCGAAGAAAAAAAACAACAACAACAAATATTGTTTTGCCGAAAGCTTTGTTTGTTTGTTGTTGGTTATTTTTTTTGGGGGGGGGGGGGGATCTGGTCGTTCTACCTTTTTTTTTCTTTTTGTTGCATTATTCTCGGAATACAAAGCAATGAAAAGCATGCTTCATCAGCAAGGAAATAAGCCTCAATTTTGCAACACTCATGTCTCCGTTTTTTCACCTAAGATTCTTTGCTTACATTAAAACACTCAACAGAGCTTACCACATTCGGCACATAATTGACAGACCGCTGGTCACGCCCACAGACCACCTACTGTGTGGTTCAAATTAGGTAATAAACTTTTTTTTATAATTTATTTTTAGTTCCATCTATGAAATACGGGTGATCCGATTGGTTAAAAAAATATCCATAGCTCGATGAACAAATTTTTGAGCACGCAGCGATTTTGTATGCTTCCGCACAAAATAGTCCGACACAAAAAGGTATCAAAATTTGTGGGTTTTTTTTTTTTTTTTTCGCTCGATGCTATTAAATTATAAGAAAGGAAAATTAGCGAATTCATACAGTGTGATTAGTTTTTTCGGTTTATACCACAAACATTCTCTTCATCTCTTAAGCAAAAAGTTTTGTCAGGGACATAGAATAAAAGGCAAGAACGTTCGTCAGCGGCCTAAACGTCGTTATTACAGTTTGAATAAGCTTGGATAAGCTGTAGTTACGACGTTTATGACGCCAAATCAACAAAGATGTATTCATACAAATTGCGGAGCTCAAAAGTCACTCCCGGTCTACATGAAACTCCTAATAAGGTTTACTAAGAAGAATTTCCCGGAACATGTGAATTTGACACAAGCCCTCATGATAAAAAGGGATTCAATTAAGCAAAAATCTGCCAAAATGCGTCACGCTAACTGACATCAAAGAACACCATTAGCAGAATAAATACAGTGCTGGACACAGAAACGGAACAATTGCCTTATTACCAAGGAACACCAATACACTAGCTTGATGGTAATCATTTGAAAAAAAAGGGGGGGGGGAGGGGGGAAAAAAGAGAAAATAAACTTCTTAGTTATAAAAATTGTCTCTATTAACTGGTAAAGCGATGCCTAAAATTATTTTTAAACTTTATATTTTATATCTTTTATTATAAGTTTATAACTTTTCTTTTACGAGGAAACTTAATTACAAATATCTCGAAGGGCGGCGATACAATATAACACAAAAATTGTTTTGTTTAACCATTTTAGAATTGGAGGAAAATTAAAGTAAATTTCCATTCCTTTCATATTTAATGAAACTTCTTTATGATTAAATCAAGGTATTTGTACAATTTTAGAACTGTATGTGGATATCGATTGAAGTTGACAATGTGAAAGGATGTCAAAATATTGAAGCCACCAGTCAAACAGTAGACTATTGTCGAATTGATAAACAAGTTTGATTCTGTGTGGGTACCTACAACTAAGGATGGAAAGGGGTATGTTTACCTTACTTGCTGTTCTGTTAATTTTTTTCTACTGAGTATCTGTTTGCCTCAGCACCAAGTCTCATTCTATCGAACTATGTTTTTTTTTTAAATATGCGTATTGCTTTAACCAATTCCTACAACAATGGCGCTCTCTGAGACCCTTAGGAAAAATAGCTTTGGAAAACATTGTAGAAAAAGAAAAAAAAAAATGCTTTTTACAAGTCTTTATTGTCCACAATGTTTTCGACCCAGAAAGTTAAAAAAATTGCAAAATTTAACCAACTAAAATGTGTCGTCTGCAACATCTTTCAATTTGGACCTGCATATAAAATTGTGTCGTCTGTTAATTGATAACGCAAATGTCGGATAACCGCTGTCAACTTAAACAACAGCAGTAAAACAACAAACAAACAAACAAAACAAAACGAAACAAAAATAGCACAACGATTGACCTTACAATTAATTTTTTAGGCCAGAAGGGAACTTTGAACTCTGACATTTATGTTAAGCATTTATGTCAGTTCGGAAACTAAAACATCATAATTGCAGCTCATTCAGACATGCGTATGAGACACTTGATAAAGAATGATAGTATCACTCGTCAATTCCATTTTAACTCTCTGTTTTGTTCGATAAAATTCCATTAATATTATCAGATTCTCTTAAAACTTGCACAGGCGGGTCATAATGACCGTTCCTTTCGAAATTGACCGAAGTTTGGCTGTCAATCTAGGGAAAAAAAAGACCAGTCCAATCATTCATTTGTATCAGAAATGGAAAGTGAATTCAAACATTGGCCGTCATATATGTGGAGTATTTTTGTTGGTTTTGCGACTTAAACGTGGTAACTACAGCTTATTCAAGCTGTAGTTACTACACTTAGGTCACCAACCAATTATTTTATTTTTCTTTTTTTTTGTTATATGCTACTGGTCATATATATATTACAAAAGAACGCCTTTTAAAATCAAAGTGGAACTTCCTGTTGGAGTCAAATGGCATGACAAACAGAGTTTATCGGCAAGGCCAGCATTTTGTCAATTGGGTAAGATCTCTGAACGCGCGTGTAAGGGGGCTTAGTGAATTTCACTTCATTTAGTTATTTTATTCGATAACAATATCAGATTGTCACAGTTTAACCGCCTCAGGTTTGAAGGTGTTTTTGGAATGAATAGGAAATAGGACCTTTTTAGAGTCATGAAGATCGTTCCTTGTCAAATCGGGAATGACCCACATGAAATCTTGGGCGAAGTCTCTCTTGAATTTCACTTAAACATTCTTGAATATGGGATAAAGTCCAAAAATATCATCAGATTTTCACGAAAATTTAACCATTTACTGTTCTTTGTAATTTTAGACTCATCCAAATTGAAAGAAGTTGCAGACTAAAATAAAAATTGGTTATGATTTTAAATCAAGTCGACCTTTGTGGTAGAAAACATTGTGGAAAAAGGAAAAATTGCTTGTTATAAGTATTTATTTTTTTTCCACAATGTTTTCTCAAGTATTAAATCATAACACAGTAAAATCCCTGGTTTATACAGGAGAGGGTTAATTAACCCTTTCCTGTTCAACCCTGGATTTTATGTCCCTATGATTTTAGACTTGAGAAAACATTGCGGGAAAGAAGAAATGCTTGTAACAAGCATTTTCTTCTTTTCCACAATGTTTTCTACTCTGTGTGTTTGTTTCTTTTCGTTTTACACTTACTTTTATTCATCGTCTGGAGCGTCTTTGAATTTGGACAATTCTAGAATTCTGAAAAACAGGAAAGGGTTAATAATGTGCCTGTGGTGTCAAGTGCACGATCTCTTTCGAAACTGAAGACGATCGACTCGAAAATACGGGAACAGGCCTTATTATCCTTCCGACCATCAGTCTGTGCGTCCTACTGTCGCACATATATAAGACAGAGTAGTAGCAACCAACTTTAAACTTCATAAAAAGTTAGATCTTTCTAACCCTTTCTTGTTTTGCAAAATTTTAGACCTGTCCAGTTTCAAAGGTTTTGTAGACGAACTTTTAAAGTGGATCAAATTTGGAAAATAACCTTTCAGTTGGGTAGAAAATATTGTGGAAAAAGAAGAAATTGCTTGTAACAAGCAATTTCTTCTTATTCTACAATGTTTTCTCCATTATAGAATCACAGGGACCTAAAAACCAGGGATTGTACAGGAAAGTGTAAAACAGGAGTGCAGCATACAAGAACCGTTACTGTAGTTTTAGTTATTTCCTTTTGTCGCTTTGTACACTTAACCCATTCCCACACAATCCCTCCTTTTTACGCCCACTAAGAAAAAAGCTTTGTAAAACATTGTGAAAATGAAGAAATTGCTTATGTAAAGCAATTTCTACATTATCCACAATTTTTTCTATCCAATAAGATGAAAAAAAAAAAAAATAATAAAATTCCACCAACTCGAAATTGTCGTCTGCAGCTTCTTTGAATTTGGACGTGCCTCAAATTTTGTTTCTGGGAATGTGTTAACATATGTCTGGAGCATGTCTCTTAAAGTATATAAGCTATCTATTTGGAACTTCTTGCCTCTAGTATAGTGACCACGGTCTTTGATATATTTGAAAGAAGTTGCCTGGATTTCGATTTATACGTTCTTTCAATACTTTATGATTCTTTTTGTTCAGATTTCCTTCCGATCACAGGCTTTAACCATGCACTTGGTATGCTGATCTTGATCCTGAACCTACAGAAATTAAACTACTTTCATTAATCTTTGCACCCCTAATATGATCATATTCCACATAGAACTTAATCAGGCAATCAGTGAGCTTTGAACTCAGATATCTACGTTTCGGACTATTGTTATTCAACCTGTTGTTACGGCATTTATGTTGCCCACCAATAATTTTATTACATGTTCCTGGCCACAAAATTTGCAAACAGTCGAACTTCCTGTCGGAGGTCATTTGGCATTGCTAGTAATCCGTCAATTGCATATCCTTCGTTAGATCCTATTTCAGAATTCCACAGACCTTTCTACTACCTTATCGATTGTATCCAAGATAAAGGCTGTGACAGGAAATGAATAACTTGAAGAGCGCATGGGGCTCTCGCAGGACTCTTACTTTATAAGTAGGGGTGTACCAAATAAAATTAACAATATTTTGATAAATAACTTTACAACTAAATGAATATCAAAGGGGATTTTTGCTTTACACGTTCCAACACAAACCCGTTTCACGCCCCTGAATAATGATATCGTCGAAACATTATAAAAAAAAGAGAATTTCCTTGTTTTAAGCGGTTGATCCATTTTTCACAATGCTTTTTCTACCGAAAGCTGGTCCCAGGCTTTCGATTGCAAAAAAAATTGAAATGTCGTCAGCAACTTTGACCAGTTAATAATGTTGGCGTGCGTTAACGGATTAATAGTCTTAATAGTAATATAATCATCGATCTACGAAGGAAATTATTGTATTATAATATATACTCCCTATTATGGGTAGATTTCATTATTGTTTCATTTACAATCACGTCTTATTTAATTTTTTTAGGTAGGCGGTTATCAAAATACGAAATCGAAGTGGAAGAGTTACGATGCCTGAACGACCAACTGAATGTAGAAATACACGTGAAGCCAATGCTCGTGTCCGAAGCCATTGCTGAGCTGAAGAAATACTTGGAACTCAATAAAGACGATGATCGACTTGTCTCGGGATTTAAAGATAAAAAGGAGAATCCATATGAGGAAAAGGCCGGGTGTACATTGTTGTAAAAATATTGTGAATACAGAAATCCTCACTATTTCTTAATATATTTGTCTTGGCCTTTAGTCTATGAACTATTAAAACCATTGACATGAAATCAGCTGCATAGAAAAATAATTAAATCAAAGGACTGAAAGTCCTGAGAGCGGTTTTGCTGGTTTATCATTAACCGCGCTCAATAATGCCAGCATGTATCATTAATATGAGTAAGTTAATCGTGCACCTAAGTGGGATGAGCAGCTGGAGGCTCGATAAGGATGCAGTGGTAGTACTGATGAGTGAACTACCAGGAATCCATGGTTAGGAGCTCCAGCCGCCCCGATAAAACTGAAATACTATTAAAAGTTGCGTTAAACCCTATTCAATCAATCATGACCCCCTTACTGTTTACCGAAATCGGTATTTTGATTTAATCACAACGTTTTCTTTGATATTATTTCACCAGTGCGTGAAAATTTGTGGTTGTGTGGTAAAAGGTTAAATGATAAAAGGTAAAGAAATCAAAGATAACATTCAATTATTTTTTCGTTGAGCATATTATTATTACAATTGAAGTACTACATGTCCGTTTCAAAGATATATTCGAATTTGAGGTAAAAGGTGTTTTATTCGCTGGAGTTAAATAGGCGCTTGAATTGCGACTATAAAAAGGGTTGTAACTTGTAACATATACTGTGTATACGGGGTGTAAATTTGCTCAGCCCTGCCAGGTCAAAACACTAACAAACAGTTTACACGTATTCGCTGACTACACTAACCACTGACCTAGATTCTAACCTGAAACGCGAGGGAATTATTTCTCTCATTTTGACAATTCATTAGACAATTTACCATGGAGATATTAAGTCAGCGATGAAACAAGATAAAGGCGATCACATAGATTTTCACTTCAATTTTATGAGCATGCGTGGAAATGAGCGGAAATGCGTGAAAACTTGTTTCCGTTTGATCGATTCGAAATACCGGTTTTTCCTAAAAATGATATTGCAGTAAAGGTGACAGACACTCAAACCTAACCCGCATGAGCTTGTTTTGTACGCCCAAGTCAGGAGACTGAGTGCTCACAGACTGCCTATCCAATGATTTTGTTCAAGTCCAAGTCTTGAATTGTCGATCGATGTTCGAAATATTCCGGGGTCTTTAGATCGACGATAAGATTTTCGCCCTTAGATACAGTATATGTTTCGCCCAAATTATTTTCGTGCTTGATACCGCAAATCTATAAGTTTCTAAAAACAGGGACTTTCCCTAAAAAATTCCTTTGAAACCCTCGCCCACTTGGAAAACCAATCCAAAAAGGCGAACAGAAATTATTGAAAACAAAATTCGTTGTTATTAATGCGCACGGTTCCCAGGGCCAAAGATTACGAATATGTTAAAAAAAATAGGTAACGATTGAAAAATAAAACTCCTTCGAATATAATAAAAAGAATTATCAACAGGCTATTTTTATATGAAAAATCTCTCACTCGAATACGTTGTTTTGCGTTAGAAAAACTCATCCTTCGGACTCGTTTTTCAACGACTAACAACGCGTTCTCTTGAGAGATTTTTCATATAAAAATAACCTGATGATTATCCTCCATGTTATGCTCTTGTAAGATACGTTTACAAACGTCATGTTCATGTAAACATGGTCTACGTCCACGCTTGCTTAATTCCATAACCGCATTACCAGATAACAAAATTCAGTTTGAATCAAACTGAGGTTGCAGATGGCAAATCTTAGTCAGTTTAGATGTAAGAATAATTACTATCAAAGCGAGAAAATTAGAATACGCCTATTACAAACAATTTCTACTTTTCACCCATTGTTTTCCATAACCGCATGATATATTTTCAGTAGGTAGACGATAATCTTACTTTACAAAATAAAGTTCGTGATATTGAATGTAGTATGTCAGAATATGATCGGCGAATAAAATTACTAGAATATAAATCGATCGATTTAGAGGCCAGGTCCAGAAGAAATAACCTAATTTTCATTGGTATTGCCGAGTCTAGGGATGAAGATTGCACAGCGTGCATCGATGACTTTTTAGAAAAACATCTCGGCATAGTTAATAGACTAAACCTTCCACGTGCCCATCGACTAGGAAAATACAAAACAGGCTACACACGACCCGTTATCGTTAACTTTCTGGATTATAGAGACACAGAATACGTCCTCTCGAGAGCCCATAAATTGAAAGGGACCAAATTCAGCATTAATAGGGATTATCCCCAAGAAATTACAAGTGCTCGAAAACGGCTATGGCCCGAATATAAAAGGCTTAGAAATTTGGATCCAGACATTAAAACATTTATTGCGTATCCAGCTCGGCTCGTGCGCAACGGCAAAACGATTATCGACGAGTTCCCCGATTGGCACCTCATTCTTCAATCAGACAGGTTATCATCACATAGTGTTCGCCACCCAAATAATAGTACAAACAATAGACTATCAAAACAACATTCCACCAGTGGTGACGTAACAGCCTGTAGTAATACAAACAATACAAACATAAACAAGTCGAATTTTCCCACGCCTAGTCAAAACGCCGGATCGTTCTCACAACACGGTTACAGACGTCAGGAATCACAGTCCCCACATCCTACAAATAGGCGCAGTAATGTTCCCCCGCCACGACAACCATATAGATCCCCGCCTCGTCAAGCAGGAAATCAGTTTTTCCAGCGTCCTTGGTCCGATCCTCCTTCTGGCACCGAAGAACAACAATCGGGATTCACTAACATTACACAACGTAATACTCAACAGGTGAACTATAGTGCTAGCCCCTCCAGATAGGAGAACGCAGGGATAGATCCCGTATATAATAAACATTTAAAAACACTAAAACTCGGATCGCTGAACGTAAATGGATTGAAAAAACGGCTGCTGTATCCTGAATTTGTAAACCTATTGAACGATTATGATATTCTTTGTGTAAGCGAAACTCATATTGATAGCTCAGATATAGTCGACATTGATAATTATATTTTTTTCTCTAAATGTAGAGCCCAAGCTTACAAGCGAAAATCTGGGGGAATTGGGGTGTACGTCAGAGAGTACTTAGCCCCGTATGTGAATCATATCCCTAACTCATCCGAATATGGTCTGTGGTTATCCTTGGATAAAGAATACATAAAACTAGAGCAAGATATAAATCTTTGTTCCCTCTATGTACCACCAGAATCGTCCCGTTTTTTCACAGAGGAGCACTTTTCCATGTTAGAGAATGAAATTCTTGAAAAATGTTCAGAATACAAATATGTTTATTTAGCCGGAGATACAAATTGTCGAGTAGGTTCAATGAGAGATTTCGTCATATCAGACACCCACATCAATGAGTCTCTCCAAATTGATCTTGACGTACAGCTCGAACTTCATAAATACAAGATTCTTGAAGGCCTGTCCATTGATCTGGAAAGAACATCAAAAGATAAATGTACAAATGCAAACGGTTTTAAACTCCTTGATATTTGTAAAAATAATAACCTTTTTATCCTAAATGGGAGAGTATTCTTAGATAAAGGTGTGGGAGAGCTTACTTTTAGAGATAAATCCATTATAGACTACGTCATTGCCACGCCAGACTGTTTCAGAATTCTGAATAATTTTGAAATCATTGAAACTGACCCACTTCTTTCTGACGGACATAATATTCTTGTATGGGAAATCAAAATTGAAAAGCAAACTCCAGTAATTAATGATATTCCACACACAGAAAATAGACCAAAATGGGTGCCCTCACTCGAATCTGATTTTATTGAAAATATCGACCAAAACAAAGTGCAAGGATTAATAAATGAGCTAAATACTTACCCGCAATCAAAGTGCACAATTGAACGCATAACCAATGAAATTCAATCTATCTTTGAGCAGTCAGCAAAGGTCTCCTTTCCAAACAGTAACTCAGGTCATGGTTTCTTTTTCTCATACCCAAATAACCAGCCATGGTTTGGTCCACAATGCCACCAAGCTAGAGAGAAATATCATAAAGCAAAGGATAAATATCATAATAACAAAAATCTTCAAAACAAGGTAAAACTTAAACAAACAAGCAAAGAATACAAAAGAACAATACACTACTTCAAAAATAAAGAAAAGGATAAACAAAGCAAAAAATTAAGAGATTTGAATGACAAAAACCCAAAAAAGTATTGGAAATTCCTAAAAAATATAAAACCAAAGAAAAAAGGCTCCGACCAACCGACAGTTGAACAATTTTATAATTATTTCGAGGAAATAAATAAAAATAGTATTGAAGATAATAGATTTAATCATGACTTTGATAATAACAACAATACAAATGCTTTTTTGAACGCAAAAATTACAGAAACTGAAATTCTCAAATGCATAACCAGCTTGAAAAATTCAAAATCACCAAGCCCATTCGATAAAATCCTAAATGAATATATCAAATCAACAAAAGACATCTTCTTGGAACTATACTGTAAACTATTTAATACTGTGCTCGTTACTGGTATAATACCGGAGTCATGGCTAGAAGGCACAATTATCCCAATTTTCAAAAATAAAGGAGACCCTAAGATCACTAACAACTATAGACCTATTACAATCTTAAGTTGTCTAGGAAAATTATTCACTGCAGTCCTTAACAATAGATTAAACACATATTTAGAAGAAAATAAAATATTAGAAGAAAACCAAGCCGGTTTTAGGAAAAACTACTCATGCTGTGATCATATTTTCACCCTTCATTCCTTATTTGAAATACTCAAAAAAAAGAAAAAGAAACTTTTCACAGCATTTGTTGATTTTTCACAAGCCTTTGATAAAGTCTGGCGAAACGGCCTCTGGCACAAACTAATTCTGAACAACATAAATGGGAACTTCTTAAGAGTAATTATCAACATGTATAAAAATATCAAATCATGCATAAAATCAAATGGATCCTTCTCTAATACTTTTATATCTGAGATAGGGGTACGTCAAGGTGAAAACTTATCACCCATCTTATTCTCCCTTTATCTAAATGATTTACAGTCATACTTAGAGTCTAGTGGTGCCCTCGGTGTCGAGCTAAATGAAACAGCAGATATAACATTATGGCTTAAACTACTTGTTTTGCTCTACGCAGATGACACTATTATATTGTCTGATAATGCATTTGATTTTCAAAATAGCTTGAACGTTTTTTCTGAATACTGCAAAAACTGGCACCTGCAGGTTAATACAAATAAAACTAAAGTTCTGGTCTTTGGTTCTAGAACCACAACACACTTCTCCTTTTCTTTTGGTGACCAAGCCCTAGAAATACAAAAATGTTATCATTACCTTGGTGTTACCTTTTCCAGCAACGGATCTTTTCTAAGAGCACGCAAGCACATTTCAGAGCAAGCAAATAAGGCTCTACATTTTCTGTTCACCAAAACCAATAACTCTGATCTTCCCATCGACCTTGTTCTTAAACTGTTTGACCACACAGTAGTCCCTATCCTCACATATGGCTCTGAAGTCTTTGGTTTTGAGAATACTGAAATGTTAGAAAAAATACATTTAAAATTCCTCAAAAGAATAACAGGGTGCAGGAAATCAACCCCTTCCAATTTTCTGTATGGAGAACTTGGACGTTACCCTATCTCTATAACTATCATGTCTAGAATGTTGTCATTTTGGAATAGACTAATTGTAGGTAAAACAGACAAAATATCTCTCAAAGTATATAAGTACATGGTGTCCCAAACACAAATCAATTTTAAGTGGCCAAATAAAATAAAAGAAATCTTAACTACAGCAGGAAGACCAGATTTATGGGAGAATCAATTTACTATTACCCAAGAAAATATTCATGAAATATTAAAACAGATACTAATAGACCAATTCAAACAAAAATGGCATCAAGAATTAACAGCCTCAAATAAAGGAAGAATTTATCTAAGCTTTAAAGATTACCCTATCTTTGAAGAATACTTGACAACCCTAAACAAAAATGAATACTTACCCATTCTTAAATTTAGAACAGCTAATCACCAGTTGCCTATTGAAACAGGCCGGTATGATGGAACCCTCCTTGAAAACAGACTGTGTAGTTTCTGTAACCTAAATGCTGTTGGCTCTGAAACCCATTACTTGTTCCAATGTCCCTTCCTCAATGCTGATCGCAAAAGATATCTACCAGAACTGCAACGATATGAAAATAATATCAAAGCTCTTTTTCATACAAGCTCAAGCAAAAAGCTCAAACAACTAAGCTGCTTTCTTAAAGTAATACTAGATAAATGCAATGAAAATTAACCCCCCATGGCACCCCAATAACCCCCATGATTTACAAACATTATTAATTTATATGTATACATTATTAACAAATATTGTCAACATACCTATAAACTTATCCTTTTCTAAAAATATTTGATTGTTTTATGGCAAAATATGATAGCACATAGACAATGTTGATTTTGACCCTAATCATAAGGTATATTTGTTATTTTTCCCCAATGCGGAGTAACCAGCATTTGACAAATCTGTAGTCTGCTGAAATTGTAAATAGATTCACACTGTAGAAGTCACAAGTAAATGCACAGGCTGCTAAACAAAACGTCAATGTGCTCATTGTACCTCCGTGACTGTGTGGCCGCAGCCAGGCTGGCTGTAGTTGCAAAGTTTCGGAGCGAGATGAGAATGTCCAAAATCTCAACTGGTTCACCATTGCCTTCTTATTTCGTTGTTGTTGTTGTTCTTTCTTGTCATTGTTGTTGTTGTTTTTAAACAAAATGTTTTTATTTTGAAAAATGAATGAACTATGCCCAAATTCAATCTCTTTCTCTCATATGTGGTGGCTAAATTGTAGAATATGCTATCATTTAGAAATTTATCTTCAAACTGTTCGATATTCAATATAAGTACCAAGTGGTAATAGAAGAAGTGAGAGAAGAGGAGAAATTGCTGTAAAAAAAAAGAGAGTTTCTCCTTTTACCTCAATGTTTTCTATTTTTTTTTTTTTTGTCTACAGCAAATCTTATATTTCTACACCCCAATGCATTACTTTGGCAAAAGTGACTCAAGAACAATGTAACTACAGTTGTGTATAGGTTTTCAAAATGAGTTGACAATGTCCAATATGTCAACCTTTGCCTTTATCCATTTCCCTTAAAATATTGTAGCTAAATCAATGAGCATGAAAAAAATTAGTAAAAATGCCCCAATTGCAGCGATATTACTGAAAGATTGTTGAAAGCGGTGTAGAACCCCATCAAAACAAACAAAACAAATTAGTAAAGGGCTAGACATGCATAACTGTTATAAATGCCAATATTTTTCATTGTCACCTAAGGTTGTGTCCTGACACCCTACGAATCTGGTCTACTAGAACACATTTATATGTTGTAAATATCAAGGCAATCATTATGGTAGTTGAAGACGTTATGTCTTTTCTCATTTTTCAACAAAGTTTCCTGTGCTGTGTCATTGTCATTGTTATGTTCAAGTGATAATTTGTAACCATGTAACATTTTTGCATACTAAGATTGATTTAAAACCTGATAGTGAAGTTCCGGACCAATGGCACTCCGTGAGCCACCTGGTCTGGAGCTGCACTATAGTAATTAAAAAAAAAAAAAAAAAAACACAAACATATCATTTCAATAACAATTTCAATGGTGTGTAAAGAACCATGGGACTATGCAATAAAAGTAATGGGTCAAAACTAATTCATAAATGTAGTACTATACCTACGATGTAGATCTTAAAAGGAACTTTACTCACCTAATCCTGATTGCAGGCAATAATTCAATCCAATAAAAACAAACAAAGTAGCGTAAAATCTTCAACAATGGAATTTTCATTGACTGATCCGAGTAAGTAAACTATGTGAAAAAGCGTGCATCGAGAAGTCACGTGATATCACTTAGCTACACAACTATTGAACTGGCCACCGTTGTAAATACCGTGTATTACAACAGGCACAAGCTAATATTGCCAAGCCCTCTGATTGGATCATTAATACGACCAATGAAAGAGTTCGATAAATATAAAATTCCAGATATCGATTCCACCAATAGCAGCTTGTGTTTCATAAGCGTAAACAATATGGCGGACAACTTAACGCTCATTAAAACGCTCTAACCCTGTATAAAGCAATAACCTTTATAGGACACTTATATCATAAAACATTCGCTAAAGATTGTTCAAATCACATTAACTTTACAAGCATATATTTCAATATTAATCCAATTTAGACTTGCGCTCCTACTGCCAAAATGACAAGTGACACTTTGGCGCGCTGGAAACAGGGGAAGCTACTCAAAGTTACTTCTTATACAGTTACCTCGCCTGATAAGGCTAAGATTTTAACCGTATCGATTAGCCTCTACCGGTCCCTATACACGTAGTGGTATCAGGGGCGGTAACCAGTCTACACAACTATAAATAACTTACGATATATTGTTGTAAAACTGTCGTAAATATAGTCACTAAGTGAATAAATTTGCACCATTTTTGCATACAATATTGATTTGAAAAAAGCCCGACGTTCAAATTAACAAGCAGTTAGCCCATGATTTTCTTTGGCAATATTATATTACACTTTTTGAATTTACTCCCAAACCACTTTTATTTTGAAGATTGTATATAACTCTCTCTCTTTGTCTCTGCCTCTCTCGCTCTCTTGCTCTCTCTCTCGCTCTCTGTCTCTATCTCTCTCTCTTTCTTTCTCTCTCCCCCTCTCTCTCTCCCCCTTTTCACTTAGCCAAAATATATTTCACCCGAAGGCCTCGTAATGATAAAATCAAACGTTATTTAGACAGCGTTGGATGTTGTTTTGAAACCTCGTAATTTAAGCAGTTGCGAGGTTGTAAAATTGCTCCAACGTTGCCTTGATCAGCATCGCAAGTTTGGCACCTTTCGAAATTTATACTATATACATTTTTAATGTAATCAACAAGTATTAATATTTAAATACTTAGGACATATGCTCTTAAAAAAGTAATAACTATAACTCCCTTACTCGTCCTTGTTTTTCGTTTCTAATAAGGCGAGGAAGCGGGGGTTTTCAACTGTCCAAATTTTTCCCGGGAGCTTCGTAATAACAGCTTGTTATAAGGTGTGTTTGCGAGGCGCTCGGACCAAAGCGATATTCATTTATTCCCATTTCGATCATAAATCATTCAGTTACCTTTTATACCAGAGAATCTATCCCTACGGAAAATAAATAAATGCTAATAGTATTAATACATTGAATCGGAACCAAAATAGTACTACTCCATGTGTATTTGATTTTTGTCCATGTTGTACACTGATTTGTACCTGGATGTAAATAAAGTTCTGTTCTGTTCTGTTCTGTTCTGTTCAGTACGTCAAAACGCGAGCTTTTGTTGTGTTTGTTTAGGTTCCAATAAAAGTTTGAAAAAGAAAACGGACGAGCGGATTAACACTGGTTTGTGCCTAAAATATCACCCTCAGCAGTATATTTGATTGATTAGCCCGACCTCCCCCTCTCCCCCTCTCTCTGTCTCTCTCTGTCTCTCTCTCCTCCCCTCGGTAGCTGAGCTTTATTGACCTTACAGTTCCAGGTGACCTTAAATGGACGGATAGCTGTCCACGCCCACTGAGCTCCGATAGGATATTTAACGGCATTATTTTGCAACAATATTGGTCAGTAACATGTAACAAAAGGTAAAATGGATGATTGCTACCCGAACGTCGTAACTATAGTTTGAATAAGCTATTGTTACGATGTTTAAGTCGCCAAACCAACACACATGGCTCACAAAAAATCAGCCAATATCGGGGTTCAAAGTTAAATATCCGACGAAATAATTAATTTGATTGATTTATTGATTTTGTGATTGATAGCCGCGACCCGTCAATTTAGGTTTTTGTTTAAACCTTTTTTTCGATACCTCACTTTTTTCTGATAAAGGGGAAGCTATGAAAATCGAACTAAATGTTTTGGAGCGAGCACATCGTTGTACAGCTATATTCAAACTGTATTTACGACAACTTAGTCGCCCACTGACTTTTCGCATGTCAATAAATTAGAGCATTTCAACATGTCCTTGAAGTCGCGTACTTTTTCTTTTTAAATGATACCATTCTAATTGTACACTATGGTTAGATCAAAGTACTGAAAAGTACTGTAAGCTAACAAATAATTGTTTTGTTCAATAATCTTCTCTGTCAAACGTTAAAGAAACGAGGCTATAGTAACCAATGAGTTGTTTCATTCCGTCCCCATTTCCTCCTTTTTACGCCCCTCAAGAAAATAGTTGTGGAAAACAACGTGGAAAATGAAGAAATTGCTTGTTACAAGCAATTTCTTCATTTTCCACATTGTTTTCTACTTGAAGAGATAAATATTCTAGGAATCTCAACAATATGAAATTGTCTGAAACTTCTTTGAAGATTAATGTGCTCAAGTGGGCTTAAATACCTCGAAGATGAACTTGCAGGCAGAGTTTCAATATTCCTGAAATCCTGAACTTCTTTTTATGTCGTAAGCATTTAACAGATTTAGTGGTTAAGCCTCCAGTGGCAGTTTGCACTCATTGAACTTTGAGACGACCTCAAAAGTTTTTCTGTTAACTTATGCTATCAAAGCTGGCGCTTTGCTAGCTAAAAAACATAATTTTCCCCTTGCTGGTGGGCGTGTCAAAGCCCGCGAGTATTACCACATTTCGAAAATCGAGTAGGATCTTACTATGTTGTAAAATGCAGTACCCAAATAAGCTAAATTTATCATTGTTAAAGATTGTTTTCTGCAAACTAGGTTGGCGTGTTGTAAGAATTCAATTTGAAATTAATTCATCTCCTTAAATTGCGCTATATCCAGCGTGTGTATTGTATACCATATACTGGTAGTTCGGAACGCCACAGCTCTCTTTGCTTATCAGGTTTTGTGGATGAGATACGCTAGAATCGCCATGGCTGTCCGTTCGTCTTTCCGTCCATCCGTTCGCCTATTCACTGACACAATTTTGCCCGGAGCTCTACTCCTATAGTTTTGCAAGTACAGCTTTTAAATTACATACAGTGGGTACATATGAAGCTACGCATGTGTAATTTTCAAGACTTTACTAGCATTTGTTTCGGAGTTTACAGTCACTTGAACTTTGATTTTTTTTACTACATTATTATTGTCCAGAGAAACATTTCTACAATATTGCATTGACTAAACCCAAAGCTATACACAATGCTACTTATGGTATTAAGAAGCACAAGTGCAAAGCTGTACCTTGTTGCTGAGTTATGTGCGCCTCAAGCAAATAACTTTGAAATACGTTTAGAATGATGGAGAAATTACCACAGTTACAAGCGATTTTTTCATTTTCAACACTGTTTCTATATTTTTTCTCGAGGGACGTATAAAAGCAGGATTGGGTTGGAATAAGTAAGATGATTTCTTGTTTGACATAACTGACTTCATAGTAGAAATGAGAAAAAAAGGGAGCCCCCCCCCCGCGCTTTTACTTCAAATAACACATATTACAATAGCCGTACAATGGTTATCTCATTTCTTACGGCGCTGCGCTGTCAATGATGGGGGTCGTTGGATCAAACCCCGGCTCTTTATCACGTTGACAAAAGTCATCGTGACATGCGTCATTTCGTCGTTGTCGTTCTTAAACGTCGTAACTACAGCTTGATCCAAGCTATAGTTACGTCGTTTTAGAACGACGACGATTTGTCTCTCAGCAATGGGCGAATGATAAGTAGCACGCCTAAGTAGGTTCATCCTCACAAGTGAAGGAATATCGAGATTATCTTTTTCTCTATAAGTAGAACTTTCGCCGCCCATGGTACGATGAATTGAAGTGGATTTAGCGGCTGACAGTTCGGAGAAAAATTGACAGGATGTAATGGTAAGTGTACTGGCCTTACGGAGACAGTTGAAAGTGGCGTAAAACACTTATTAATCAATTAACTAATCATTCAACCGATCAAACCGAACGACGAATCAATCAGTCATTTAACCAATCATTCAACCAATCAGCCAACCAATCAATTAGTCAACCAATCAATCAGTCAGCCAATCAATCAATTAATTAATCAACCAATCATTTCGTTTAGCATCTATATGAGGATTGAAAACCTCACTTGCGATTCGTGTTTTATAATATGAAAAGGCCGTTGTCAATCAAATTAGATTTGCCAGCTGATCTTTGCCAAGTACAATCTAAGAAATTGACCGAACAAAATTCAAGATTAATCCATTACCGGATGTCAAATTTAAGACTGATCCAAATTGTAAGAGGTTTTAAAAACTACAATTTCAAGTAAGTGAAATTTTAGAAATCTTCATCTTTCTTTGCATAAATGAAAAAAAAAAGTTTTTTATAAATCACAAAGCTTTCCCACATTTTGTTCTAGATATTCGGATATTGCGTTAATGGGTAAATAAGTTCCCTGTTCTAAACTCGGCTAAGATCACGTTTTCGCAAAGAAGGTGTAGTAATAGATTGTTTACTAACATTAATAACAAATTTTGTTCTGTATAAAATTATTCATGTAACCCTAATATATGTGGCAATAGCATAAGGTGAAGCAACTGTAAGGGTTGGAAAACATTGGAGGCTATGCGAGAACACGTTGTACTGGAAGACCTTCTTAGATACCGTTACATTGAAAATTCTAATTTTCATAGCGTCACAATGGCCATTCAAAAGTTTAAAAGGTTTAGTAAACATTGTAGAAAACAAACAAACAAAAAATAATAATAATAATAAAAAGCATGTAACAAGCAATTTCCTTGTTATCCACACTATTTCTTTCCACAAATTATAGTTGAATGATATTGATATTTTCCATTTTTGTGAATCAGAAATAAATTTTTGCTATAATTATTTTGACAAATGAAGGAAATCCATTTTTTTTTCATCCAGGTAGGCTTTCCTGCATAACGGATATATCTCCATTAAAAATCTGTTTCGAATTACAGAATGTTTATACCTTTTTGTTTCATCATATACCATAAATCATGTTCAAGCTAATTTGTAATAAGTTACTGTGTTCAAAAATGCAGAATTGAAATGACATTACAAAACCGCTTTGATAAACCGTGGGTGAAAACGTTCTGGTAACAGGAGGCCCAACGCCTGTGTCCGTTTGGGTATGGCTCTAATGAATCGAAAATGCACACAGTGCTATTCTGTCAGATGTACCATGATGAACGAAAACCACTTATGTAAAAAGCAACCTCTATTATCAACAATTTTCAATATTTAGATAATGAAATAAAGCTAAAGGAATCGTTTACACATCCTGATTTGATGAAAATAACTGCAAAAACCTGCAATTTAATTTTAAATGTCGATAACGCAATTTATATCGGGATTTGTCCTTATCATAGAGCATCTGGGATTTATACAGCTGTAACAACTATTTATTTTACTAGTGCTCTTTTAAATCAATCGATGTAACATTAGGGCTCTGGCATGGTGTATTAGTACTTTAATATTCCATGTTGTCGCCTTTATGTAGAGTATTAATATGTGTTAGTGTAGTTAAAAAACATAGCAATATGGATTCCTTTGCTTTTTTTTTGTTTGTTTGTTTTAGTATTTTGGCTTTATACAACTTGTAATATATTTTAAGAGACCAAAACTAACAAGCAGTCACTCAATCTGTTTAAAAGTAAGTAACATTCTGATAGGGACAGGAGGTGTTTAATCAGGTACCTCCTTCTCTTATCTAAATTTTACAAGAAACATTATTTTAGTAAAAATGAATTGTCATAGATTTTACTCGTCGAACAGTATCTTATAATTCTATACTGAGGGAAAAAGTTTAGCAATTTCGTACGTTACAGCCAATTTCTCCGGTGTCTAGCTTTGGAATAAAACCATATTTTCACACATTGATCTTTTATGTGTTAGCCACAGTGTTTAAAAAATCAGATGATTTCAAGGTCATACGTGTTTGTTGTACAGCGTCAAACATGGTAGGGGTAGGGAAGTAAAAGTAACACAAAGATTTAATATCTTGTGTGTCCACCGTTTGCACCTATAACAGCATCACAGCGTCTTCTCATGCTAGAAATGAGCCTACAATTAATGGCCATAGGGATACGACCCAATTCCTGACGCAGAACACGTTCCAGGTCTCTAACGTTATTAACATCATTCCTGTCTCTTACTCTCCTACCCAGATGGTCCCAAAGGTGTTCGATCGGAGACAGATCCGGTGATTTGGCTGGCCAATCCAACAAATCAACATTATTAGTCTGTAAAAGGTCCAACGTGTGCCGAGCGACATGTGGGCGGACATTATCTTGCTGAAAAATGGTAGCAAGCCCTTGACGCAAGAACGGCAATACCACTGGCTGGACAATTTCGGTGCAGTATCGAACGGCATTTAAGTTTCCCTGAATAGCTACCAAGTCAGTCTTGCCACGGTGTGATATACCAACCCAGACCATGACGCTGCCGCCTCCTAAACGGTCATGTTGAATGACGTTGGCGGGATCCATCCTTTCGCCATCACGCCTCCAAACACGTACCCTGCCACCCGTAAACATCGAATTAAAACGGGATTCGTCTGTGAATAGGGCCTGATTCCACATTTGTCTTGGCCATCGACGGTGTACCCTTGTCCAATTCAATCTTGCATGTCTGTGTGCACGTGTCAAAGGAATGCCAAAGTAAGGTCGACGTGCACGTAAACGTGCCAAACGAAGTCTGTTTCTTACAGTACGAGCACAGACCCGTGTTCCCGCTGCATTTCGGACCAAACCGGCTATACAAGTGCTATTGGGGAAGCGATTACGCCGTGAACACGTCACGATGTAATTGTCCTCACGTTGGGTAGTCTTACGTGGCCTGCCTGAACTTGGCCTGTCTTTGACGGTGCCTAATTGACGATACTTTGTTCTAAGTCTTGAAGTGGAACTTTGGCCCACGCCAAAATGTTGAGCCACCTCTTTCACCATCATACCAATGGCTACGTTCCGTTGGTCTAGGTTAAGCCCTGGGCGACGTCCCATTTGAATTTGTTAAAATGTTTTACTAAGTTATCTTGTTATTGATGCTAACCAATAAACTGGGATAGATATTGTGGATATAGACTTCACGTACATGTGGAAGCACGTGCAGAACGTGTTTCAGCAAAATTGCGTCAGATAGCCTTTAGAAGCGAGGAAAACGTGCTCTTAATGCATAATTAGTTAGTTAGCTTTTAAAAATTGCAAACGAGACTGATTTTATAAGGTTTATACATTTACGATGAAAAATAATGTAGGTCGAAAAAAATTGCTGCACTTTTTTCCCTTAGTATAATTATGAATGGCCACGTACTTTTAGACTAACATAGGCAATTTAGCTATTGACATGTGTACTAATTTATGCACATGGATGATGAGACTCAAATAAATGAATAAAACATTCTAAAAGTCGTTCGGGTCTAGTCCTTGTTCAAATAACTCGTAAATGACAGGATAAAATGTCAAGTTTGCTACTCATCGTTATGGGATAAAAACATTGAGGGTTATTTTTGTTAGTTTTTTTTAACAAATATGTAAGAGATTATGAGAATATTTTTTGTTCTCCGAAGCGGATTCATACATAAGTGTGATTAGTTTTTTCGTTTCATACCTCCATGAAAATTAATTCTCTTCATTTTTATAATTAAATGACATCAAGCGATAAAAGCAAATATTTTACAAATTGTGATACATTTAGCCAATCAGAACGCTTGTTTTTGATAAACGTAACTAAACATTGAATTATACTATCATATTCATTTAGCTTTTTATACAAACTGAATGCAGACCGAATTGTTCTATGACAAAGTACAATTAGAACCAAATCTATATTACTTTAATTAACACAAATACGAACAATAAGACGGGAGTTAATCAACTAATTGACGTGTTACTATAAAGTAGGCTCGCCATGAAGAAAGGGCTCCATGGCATAATCGATTACAAGTCGACAAATTTCAGACGAGTCAGAATTAGGAGAAGTTGCAGATTAAAAGTTTAAGTTCATTGAATTGTTAATATCTCAATATCTTCGTCATATTGTATTATTGTGTTATATTTGTATAATCCTCAAGGTTAAAAGACCTTCTGGATATTTTCTAATAAACTATGTTCTATGTTCTAATATTTTTGTCTTTTGGGATGGCAAACATTGAAATTGCTTGTAAGAAGTAATATCTTTATTATCCATTATGTTTTCCTAAAGATTTTTCTTAATGGGCGTAAACATGGGATCGTGTTGGAATTGGTTATAGTTTTTTTCTTGTTCAATATTGCTTTGTCATTTCTTTTATCAGAGTTATGTCTTTAGACGGTTTCAGGGGAGATAATTTGTAGTGATATGCAAATTAGGAAAGCTCAGGAGAGACAAGTGACTAGTTGTAGTGTTGTTTCCAAAACTGTTTTCCAAGAATTGGATTTCAAATTTAATGGTTGTTTTATTAGTGATTGACCAAATGTCATGACATACTACTTACTGTGAGAAAGAATAATAAATAAAATGCATTCATACCAATTTCTTACATTCTTTACGCAAATTTCAACAAGAAAACCTTTTCTGCTGTCCCGTCTATTACGAATCTGTTTGTATCTTCAAAAGCACAAACTTGCACACAAACGACGGCGTATCCAGCTTCTTTAAGACATTTTTTTGTGATAGATTGTTGTTTGATAACGGAGCGATAATTCTACATTTTTAGTGACCGAAACATCAGCCTGAAGTTTTTTAGAAGACATGGACGGTAAGAATCGAATTCAATTTATTTATTCATGGCGTTTAGGTACTAAATAGATAACATGTAAAATTCCAGAACCGTCTACAAATCATCTATTTGCTTATCCATTTACCCCATGACAAAATTTTAGACTGGACCAAATTGAAAGAAGATGCAGACGACAATTTCAAGTTGGTGGAATTTAAAAAGCATATGCCTTTTATGGTAGAAAACAATGTGGATGTTGAAGAAATTGATCAATTGCGGCTGTCAACCAAAGAAATCAAATCACCCAATCAAAGCATTCATTTAGAACCGGGAGAAAGTTTGAACTTCGACATTGGTCTTCATTTATGTGAAGCATATTTGATGGTTTGGCGACTTAAACGCCGTAACTACAGCTTATCAAAGCTGTAGTTACGACACTTATGTCGCCAACCACATATTTTTCTTTTTTGTTACATGCTACTTGCCATAAATTAGGTAAAAATAACTCCATTTCGAATCGAAGAGGAACTTCCCGTTGGAGTCAATGGGCGGGGCCAAAGGAGTAAGTGGGAGGGGCCAGCGATTGGTTGTTTGCTACAAGCAATTTCTTCATTCATTATGTTTTTAAAAAGCTTTAAAAGGGAGTAAAAAACGGAATTGCTTAGTAATGGATTAACTTTAAGTATAAAAAAAGGTGCGTGTTCATGATATCAAGCCACAAGCTACTTTAACCCTTTTCAACACAATCCCATTTTTAATGTCCCTGAGAAATTCTTATTTAGGAAATCAATATGAGAAATTTTGAAAATACTTTCTCATTTTCTCAGGCTATTAACTACCATTATATTGCCTTTTTTATATAAATTTCAACCCATTTTAAAATGTCGCCCACAATCTCTTCTTTTTGGGATCAATATAATTTTTTTGTCGTACAGTAATGGTTTCCCGTACAAACAACTAAGAATATTTCAGAGATATTGACGGATATTGCTGGCCACCCCAACTGAGTTCCAACAGGAAGTTCCACTTCGATATTTAACGACGTTACTTTGCAAAATTTATGACCATTAAGACGAAAAAAAAAGTTCAATTGTTGGTTTGCATCCTATACGCCATTACTACAGCTTGATTAAGTCGCCAAACCATCAAAAGGTTTCATATAAATTGTTGGGGTTCAAAGGTCACTGCCGAACTAAATGAATGATTTGATTGGTCGATTGATTCTTTGACAGCTGCGATCCGTAAATCAATTTTACATATTCAGGACTGCCTCCATTAAAGTTAAACATTTTATAAAAATAAATATCAAATCCAAACTCGCTTTTCATCTGATGGAAATAAGCTCTAAACAGTGCACTTTGCTTTATACCTGTATTTAGATCTATGATTTTAAAGTTTTGACTGGACCCTACGGGCTTGTTACAGGTCATTAACTTATTCCCACACAATCCCTCCCTTTTACGCCCCTTCTGCATTTCAAAACTGATTTCTATCCAGAGAGACAAAATGTTTAGAAATTTCAAGAATTTTAAATTGTCGTCGGTAACTTCTTTCAATTTAAAACAGACTGAAATTTCATTGTGTGGGAATGGATTAAATTGACAAATCGCGGCTGTAAATCAAGGAATAAACCGTCGAATCAAATAATCTATTCAGCCCGGACCTGAGCTTTTCAACTCCAACTTAGGCCGCCATTTTTGTTAACCTTTATCGTTGGTTTGGCGATTAAAACGTCGTCACTACAGCTTATTCAAGCTATAATTACGACGTTTAGGTCACCAAACAACCACTTAACTTTTTTGTTACATCCTAATGGCCATTAAGATCGGCCATCGAAAAAAAAAAAAAAAAAAAAAAAAACCTGTGCGTGTTCATGATAACAAGCCTTGGCTTCTTTAACCCATTACAACACAATTCCATTCGATGGCCGAGTGGTATTGGTACTTGACTCGTGATCTGAAGGTCACGGGTTCGAGCCCCACCGTCACCGAGGTGTGTTCATGGGCAAGACACTTGATAGCCAGCCTCAGTCTACCCAGCTGTAGAAGTGGGTAGCAGTGGGGGATAAGCCACTGCCTCTCTTCCGGGGACGTGAAAACATCTGGTTTGTGTGTTCGAGAGCGACTCTATAAGCTTAAAGCTTTCGTCGCAATCGAACTAAAATAAATTAGTATAAACTTAATGGCCATAAATTTCGCAAATAATGCCGTTAAAAAAAGTGCAAGCGGGACTTCCTTGCGGAGTCTGTGGGCGTGGCCAACGACGTAGTTGGGCGGGGTCAGCGATTGGCGAGATTTAGTCGCTCACCGACGATAAAAGTATGGACAGCAGAAACGCCTCTTGCACCAAGTATGAAAGAAAGAAATTGGCTTTCGGTTTGTAACTGTTACGCTTTCAGGCTTTTGAAATAATGGGATTAAGCCGATTTTGTATTGAAAATGATGAGAGTTCATAACTTTACGAAGAGAAAGAATATACTCGTTAAGAGAATACAAATAAGTAAACGAAGTACAACCAGAATTGAACCTAAATTTATCGTTAACGGTCGATTGCACCGAAAATTGCCTTATTTGTTGTTTCTATCATGCATCAATTACGTCATTGGCACCCGCTAGCAATTCAGGCGTTATCGATATTACCGGAAGACTAACGACCTCATCAAATAAATCTCGATGTCTCGAAGTAGGTCACAGTGAAATATCACATTCAATTTTACTTATAGTGAATTTAAAAGATCAGACACGGGGAAATGAAATATATCGTGAAAATGACATTAATATCTATTGGAAAAGCAGGCAATTTTCGTATATCAAAAATTCATGCAAATCTGTTAAAGAGCCATTTAATCCTGAATGCATTTAAATTATAAGAAATGAAGAGAATAATTTTTGTTTTCATGGAGGTATGAACCGAAAAACCTAATCACACTGTATGAATACGCGAAGCGGATTCATACATTGTGTGATTAGGTTTTTCGGTTCATACCTCCATGAAAACAAAAAATATTCTCTTCATTTCTTATAATTTAATAGCATCGAACAGAAAAACAAAAGCTTTACAAATGTTGGTACCTTTTTGTATGGGACTTTTTTGTGCGGAAGCATATAAAATTGCTGCGTGCTCAAAATTTTGTTCATGGAGTTATGAATAATTTTTTTCGACCAATCAGAACGCTTGTTTTTGATAGACGAAACTAAAAATTAAATTATTCATGGATCATGCCTCTTCACGGGCTTGATCGCAGGGTAGACGAATTCATTTCATTTCAGGGAGAAGACAGTCTGCCTATGAACACGAGATTCTTGAACTTCGTGCACAAAGAGAGCAACTTCAGCACGAGCTAAACATGGAGCCAATGCGCGTTTCCGATGCAATACAGGATATGATGAAATACATGGAGGAAAATAAAGAGGCCGATAAATTAGTTAGTGGATTTCCGAATAAGAAGGAGAACCCATATGAGGAAAAGGGAGGTTGTACCGTAATGTAGAAGGATGTTATGATCAGCGTGGTTATTATACCCTTAGCCTACGATCTTTTGTTTGATGCATCTGGAAACCGTCGCTGGGATAGAATACATTTCAAACACTTGCACACGTGTGAAAAGGGCAAACTGTATGCTGATCGCCGCTATTGATCAAAATCGATTGACCAATCAATTCATTAATTTAGACCGGAAGTGGGCTTTGGACTCTGAGATGGATGGAAAGCATTTTTGTTGTATGGCAACTTATTCAAGCTGTGGGTGCGATGTTAAGATCGCCAACCGGCAGCCATTTAAGATTTCGTTAAATGTAAACTGACCGTGAATTTTTCAGAAACAACAAACAAAAACATGAAAACCTCGACGAAAACAACAATAAACGTCGTTTATCTCTTTCCTGTTTTAAAAAAGATTTAGACATGTCCATATTCAAAGGTCATGCAGACGACATTATAAGTTTGATTTAATTTGAAAAATAACCATTCAATATGCTAGAAAATATTGTGGAAAAAGAAGAAATTGCTTGATACAAGCAATTTCTTCTTTTTCTACAATATTTTCACAATAATTAATTCACAGGGACGTAAAAACCAGGGATTGAACAGGAAAAGGTTAAAATAATTGTTGAACTTCCTGTTGGAGGTCAGTTGGTGTGGATAGCGATCAGTCCATTATCCGTCTGGTCATCCACATTGTGTTTTACAATATTTTCTGACCTTGTATAGAAACTTTGAATCCGTAGCTATCTACAGAGCACCTTTTGGGTCCCTGGGTGGATTCGCTGACTGTCCGAGATCTTTATCTGTAACAACTGTAGATGTCTGGATATGATACAATTTCATTTCTTGCATGAATTTCCAAATTGCTCTCTTCCTTTCATGTCAAGATTTCCATTACTGTTCGATTTTATATTTCTAATAATTTGAATTTATTTTCCTCTATTAAGAACGAGCGTTCTGATTGGCCGCAAAAAGTTAATCATTTCTATATCATGAACATTTTGAGCACGTAGCTATTTTGTATGCACAAAATAGATTCATAAAAACCGTACCAAAAATGTAAAATAATCGCCCTTTTTCGCTCATTAGATTATAAGAAACCAAGAGAATAATTTTTGTTTTCATTTGTTTTCAATTTTTGTTACAATCAATTACTTCATTATCCATAATGTTTTCTTATCAGAAAGTACAAATTTCAAAAAATCCATCAGCTAAATATTGTCATCTGCAAATTCTTTAACTTTGGATCAGTCTAAATTTTGTTGTCTGCCAATGGGTTGATATAAAAAACAATGGTTATTTTATCAGTTTTTATGATATTGACTCTTTCCCTGTTCGTGTTTATCAGAAGGAATTTAATTATAAAATTTGAAGAAAAAAAATAATAATAATAAATAAATAAAAAAAGTTCGGCAGGTTTTCCTGAATATCGGGGTCATTTATTATCGGAAAGCGTCGGTCATCGTCTAAAAATGTTCGAATTCGGAAATGGATTTTGCCATCTCAAAAGTTCACCTAGAATCATTAAAAGCACCGGTCTTTGTTTTTAGTGAATAAGCGGACAATTCCTGGTTTGTATGTCCATGCAATTTTACACTTAAAAAAATATTGTGATAAAAGAAGAAATTGCTTGTATCAAGCAATTTCTTCTTTTATCACAATCTTTTCTACCGCATGGAATGGTCTTGTTTCAAATTGCACTCATTTTTCATTGTCGTCTGCAACATCTTTCAAATTTGGCCAATCTAAAATTTCGAGAAACGGGAAAGGGTTAATCCATAAGCGGACAATCCCCTGTTTGGGTGTCCTACAGATAGAGGACCCAAGAAAATGTTCTTGAAAAAATAGTTGTGATTTGTCACATGTCCCTTTCATTGATACTTATTTTTTCTATGCAAAAATAAAATGATTTAATTGTTAGTTTCTTCTATCAAAAACGGCCGCTCTAATTGGTCGGAAAAAAATTGGTCATAACTCCATGAACAAAATTTTGAGCACGCAGCGATTTTGTACGCTTCCGCACAAAATAGTCCAATACACAAAGAAATCAAAATTTGTATATATTTTGCTTTTCTCGCTTAATACTATTAAATTATAAGAAATGAAGAGAACATGTTTTGTTTTTATGGAGGTATGAACCGAAAAAGCTAATCGCACTTATGCATTAATTCGCTCCGCGTATTCATACAATGTGACAAAGACATAGAATATATACTGAGGAAAAAAGTTTAGCAATTTCGTACGTTACAGCCAATTTCTCCGGTGTCTAGCTTTGGATTCAAACCATATTTTCACACAGCGATCTTTTATGTGTTAGCCACAGTATTTAAAAAAATCAGATGAATTCGAGGTCTACAATTAATGGCCATAGGGATACGACCCCATTCCTGACTCAGAATACGTTCCAGGTCTCTACGTTATTAACGTCATTCCTGTCTCTTACTCTCCTACCCAGATGGTCCCAAAGGTGTTCGATCGGAGACAGATCCGGTGATTTGGCTGGCCAATCCAACACATCAACATTATTAGTCTGTAAAAGGTCCAACGTGTGCCGAGCGACATGTGGGCGGGCATTATCTTGCTGAAAAATGGTAGCAAGCCCTTGACGCAAGAACGGCAATACCACTGGCTGGACAATTTTGGTGCAGTATCGAACGGCATTTAAGTTTCTCTGAATAGCTACCAAGTCAGTCTTGCCACGGTATGATATACCACCCCAGACCATGACGCTGCCGCCTCAAAAACGGTCATGTTGAATGACGTTGGCGGGATCCATCCTTTCGCCATCACGCCTCCAAATTCGTACCCTGCCATCCGCAAACATCAAATTAAAACGGGATTCGTCTGTGAATTGGACCTGATTCCACATTCGTCTTGGCCATCGACGGTGTACCCTTGTCCAATTCAATCTTGCATGTCTGTGTGTCAAAGGAATGCCAACGTAAGACGTGCGCGTAAACGTGCCGAACGAAGTCTGTTTCTTACAGTACGAGCACAGACCCGTGTTCCCGTTGCATTTCGGACCAAACTGGCTTTTCGAGTACTATTGAGGAAGCGATTACGCCGTGAACACGTCACGATGTAATTGTCCTCAAGTTGGGTAGTCTTACGTGGCCTGCCTGAACGTGGCCTGTCTTTGACGGTGCCTATTTGACGATACTTTGTTCTAAGTCTTGAAATGGAACTTTGGCCTCTTTAACCACCATACCACCAGCAAGTATACCGATGGCTACGTTCCGTTGGTCTAAGTTAAGCCCTGGGCGACGTCGCATTTGAATTTTTTAAAATGTTTTAATGAGTTATCTTCTTATTGATGCTAACCAATAAACTGGGATAGATATTGTGGATATAGACTTCACGTACATGTGGAATCACGTGCAGAACGTGTTTCAGCAAAATTGCGCCAGACAGTCTTTAGAAGCGAGGAAAACGTGCTCTTAATGCATAATTAGTTAGTTAGTTTTAAAAAAAGAAGCAAACGAGACTGATTTTATAAGGTTTATACATTTACGTTGAAAAATAATGTAGGTCGAAAAAAATTGCTAAACTTTTTTCCCCCAGTATATTTTATTTATGTCTCTGCAATTATGTAATGAATGTCACTATCAGGGTTGCGATTAAGAGAATTCCAACGAGACATGAATTTTAAGGCAAATCGTTGTTTAACGACCTAAACCTCTTCACTACAGCTGAAATAAGCTGTATTCAAACTGGAGCTTGAACAAAGGTAGTTAAACAACAGCTTGAATAAGCTGTTGTTACGACATATAAGTCACCGATATCAACAAATGTACTCTGCACCATTGTTGGAGTTAAAAATTCACGTCCGGTCTAAATGAATGATTCGATTTGTCAATCGATTGTTGGATTGTTAGCGAAATCCAATCCTTCTGGTTAATTTTCTGTTTCTTTTTTTACAGCCTGATTTGGTGTTTGAATATAACGCTAAGAGACCTTTTGGAAAATGACCTATTTTTTAAACAGATGTATCTTTGTAACAGATAAAGTTATTCTGATGCTTATTTATATATACAATAGACCAATCGCGATTGTTACTCAAACAATAGGTCGACTAATGAAAAAAATCATGTAGACGGGAAGTTCAGTTTGAACTCCGACATTAGTCGCCATTTTGGTGAATCATTTTTGTTTGTTTTGCGACTTAAACATCGTAACTACATCTTATTCAAAATGTAAGTACGACGTTTAGGTCGCCAACTAACCATTCTATTCATTTGTAACATGCTACTGGGCATAACTTTTACAAAATCAGACCGTTAAAAATCGAAGCTGAACTTCCTGTTGGAGTCAATGGGCGTGGCCAAATTAATTATTTGGCAGGGCCAGTGATTGGTCAATTGACAGGACACATATAACTTTGGATAATCAAAGTACTGAAAACTACAGTAAGCTAGCAAAGCATTGTTTTGTTCAGTATTTTTTTTTTTTTTTTGTCAAACGTTATCATGATAAAGAAATGAGGTTAAACTTACCAAGGAGTTAGCCCATTCCCACACAATCCCTCCTTTTTACGCCCAGTTGTGGAAAACAATGTGTGAGATTTTACGCCCAGTTGTGGAAAACAATGTGTGTGCTTGTTACAAGCAATTTCTTCATTTTCCACATTGTTTTCTACCTAAAGAGATAAATATCTTAGAATTTTCAATAATCGTTTGCAACTTCTTTGAGGACTCTGGTCAGAGTCATTTCGAACACGATGTGCTCAAGTGAGCCAAAACACCTAGGAGATGAACTTCAATGCAGAGTTTGCAATTTTCCTGCAAGACATAAGAACTACTTTTTGTGGCGTAGGCATTTAGTGGTTAAGCCTCCAGTGGCGGTTTGCACCCGTTGAACTTTGAGACGACCTCAAAATTTTGTATGTTAACTTAAGCTATCAATGCTGACGCTTTGCTAGCTAAAAACTTATAATCTTGGATGGCAACTTGCTGTAGATTGATTAGTTCTTATCCCTTCTCACACAATCCCGCTTTTTTCATTCCCCTCAAGAAGACAGCTTTTGAAACATTGCGGAAATGAAGAAATTGATTTCTATAAGCAATTTCTTTATTTACCATAATGTATCTCTACCAAAAAAGACAAAAGAACTTCAACATTTCATTAAATATAAATTATCATCTTCAAAGTTGCACCGGTCCATTTTGCTTTCGTTTGGTAATAGGTTAATGCAGTTATAACAGCATTTTTTTCTTTCTTATATTTGTTTCCAACAAACACCACAGAGTCAAGATGCGTACGTTGAATAAAGCAATACAAACGTGTTCACTACCTTGTATTCTATGTTATAGGTTAACGATAGTCTCTACATATGGAATAGAAATAGATAAGGAGTTAATCGACCAATTTATATGATAAGTCATGCATTTTTTACTAATTACTCGTTTTTTCAACCAATCAAATGGTAATATTCCGTTCAACGCAAACACGGGACTCATTCCCTTGAACGTCAACTCTGCCCACACAAGGTGCACTCGGTGAGGGAGGTTGGGTTAGTCTGCTACCATACTTTACGACAGCTGTTGAAATTCTCATCATCTAAAAATGGATGGGAACTGTAGCATATTATTGGTTCTGCATTGGAAAAGATCAGTAAACACAGACATGTTGAATAATCAAAGTACTGAAAGTACTGTAAGCTAGCAAAGTATGATTTTATTGATTAATCTTCTTTGTTGAAGGTTATCATGGTTAGTAGAGTTTAGAAAACATTTGCTTTGTAGGGTAGAAAACAGTGTGGACAATGAAGAAATTGCTTGTTACAAGCAATTTCTTCATTGTCCACAATGTTTTCAAAAGCTATATTCTTGAGATGCTTCAAAAGCGCGATCGTGTTAAAAAGCATGCTTTTAAAGGAGTCGTCCACAATTTGAATAAAACTACTTTTTATGGCGTAGGCATTCAATGGATTAAGTCGTTAAGCCTCCAGTGGCAGTTTGCACTCGTTGAACTCTCAGAAGACCTCAAAATTTGGTCTATTAACTTAAGCTATCGAAGCTAACGCTTTGCTTGCTAAAAATCCTTTTCCTTGTAATTATTAAATAACGTGCTAGTAGAATTTGATTAAAATATGAAAACGTTAGTCTTAGTTTCTCTGTATACTATGATGTTTTATTATTTCACCAATTAGCGAGCGAGAAATTGTCATTACTAAGCTAATTGATATCTTTTTTTTTTCATCTCATGGCAGATTGGAAATGCATAGGATACATCAACACATCCGTTGTTGTTTATCTTACACTTACTAACAATCTGGATTCAACAATGGGTTTCAAAGGGCAACAGTGACAATAGGTAGCCGAAATATTTACCTGAGCTTGAATAATCGACTAAAACCTCCTTTGAAACTGCTAATAATTGTGCGATCAAGCGAATCTATTGCGAGTATAGTGTCCCCAAACTGGCTATTAAAACAATTGCAAAATAATAGGCTAAATATTTTTCTGATCCTATAGAAGAAGTGTCGCATCGACGAATTGACCATTCGACCACAAAATACGTTCAACCAAATGGTCATTAGGCGAAGTAGTTGTTCGGTTGACATTGTTTTCGACAAAATAAATTTACGTGCTAGTAAGATTTGGCTTTTCTATGCTACCATAGTGAATGGTTTAACCACCCATAGTGTTTTTCTTTATATTGGTTCCATAAAACGTTCCTCAAAAACCTGTGTTGCTATTTGATCTCCAAAATATCAATGAAAGGTGCTGCGTTATTTATTGCATACAACCAGTGATTGCTTAAAAACTGTCAAGAAACTAAATTTGCAACAAAGGTTCTACCAAAAAGAGTAATCACCCTGCTTTCCTCAAGTTCTGTAATAGTAACTTGCCAAGTAACATCGCGTTCGAATCGTACTGCTATTCTGTATGCTATATCTTTTTCCAAGTTTTGAAAGCCCCAGTCTTGAAACATTAAAGCCATTTTTCATTCAGGCGCTTGAAATGTTCATTGAATGGTTAAAGAACTGTATGTTAACAGTGAAATAAGAAGATTGGTTGATTGAATGGGGTTTAACGCCGCTTTTAACAGTATTTCAGTCAAATCGCGGCGGCTGGAGCACCTATCAATGGATTTCTGGTATTTCTCACACCAGTACTACTATTACATCCTTTCCTAGCATCGAGCTGTTATCCCACTTAGGTTTACGATTATCCACCCATTTGGTGAGAGACAAATTTCGGAAAGAATATGTGAAATAAGAAGAATCAAATCTAAGAGCCAAAGAAAAGTGGTCGGAAATCTCTTCTACTATACTTTTCTCCATTGAGAGATAACCCAAATCTAGGTTAAACGAGAGCTTATCATTATTATACAAATGTTTTAGAATTTTTACCAAAATCCATACAGTGATGGTTAAAAACTTTCAGTTCATGCTGTGTTTTGTTTAGTAATGTGTATTTGGGTGGGTAAGCGCTGGCGATTAGAGCAAGGGGGATATCATGAGACGATTTGACTTTTTGGAGAAAAGGGGTAGGTTTATTTTAGTATTATCAAGCCAGAAAACTAGCTGTTACTGACATTCTTATTTGAATTAATATGAATAGTCTGAGGTGAATTGTTTCTGTCAATGACTCCTACTCCCTTTTTTTCTGGGATTAAATAATGTTTCCCAAAGTTGAATTCCAAAAGTCATGTTTTTTTGCTAAAGGCCTGTCCGAAAAAAGGGAATCTTAAAATGACGGAAATTAAACTACATGGTGAACGGTTCAATCGCAAAGGAAAGACGTCCTGTGTTCATCAGATATTGTAGAAGAATATTATTAAGATAAAGAAGACTTTACAAGATAAACAAGTACATAAATGATTACAGATAGTTGCTGTTCCCGTGAGTATGTCACAGTATGTCACAGTTTGTCACAGTATATGTCACAGTATATGTCACAGTATACGTCACAGTATATGTCACAGTATATGTCATAGTATGTCACAGTATATGTCACAGTATGTCACAGTTTGTCACAGTATATGTCACAGTATATGTCACAGTATGTCACAGTATGTCACAGTATGTCACAGTATGTCATGGTATATGCCACAGTATGTCACAGTATGTCACAGTAGTAATAATAAAGGCCAACAGAGAGAAGGAACTCTATTTTTCTTTCTATTCATTATTCAAGGGCCATAAATTGGATATAACAAATTTCCAGGAGACGGATTTTAGACTGGCTAAAACAGAGGGAATTTGAAGACAACAGTTTTAAGGCGATGAAAACCTTGCCTTTAGGGATAGGAAAACATGTTTGTAATGGTAAAAAATATTTGTAACAAGAACTCGAAAACAATATGATAGAATAAGGTGATATTTCGACAAAATACAGACAAAGACTCATACTTGGCAGAACAATGACTGCAAGACACAAAAGAATAAGGTCGTATTTAGAGAAACAAGAGGGCCGTTGGCCCTGGGGCGCTCACCTGAGACAAAGGCTATTTTTCTTTCAAAAGTCTAATTTCATGTCAAGGCTAGGTTTATAATACAAGTTGGTCATACTTTATATATATATATAGGCTATGTACCTGGGGATCCAAAAGTCTAAATTACGCAATCAGAGGCTTTAGGGCAAATGTAAAAGAAGGCGAAAACATTTTCCTCCCTATCGATTGATGGGTTATAATTACAGAAATAACAAAAAGTCAGTGAACTGATGCTTCAGGTATACACCCTCCCACCGGGGCACCGGGACTCCGCCCCTGGGGACCTGAGGATCATGATTTTAGCCATTTTAATGAGGTCAATATACTGATGCTTCATGCAAAATATCTAGGCTCTACGCCTTCTGGGTCAGAAGGGGAAAATTTTAAAGATTATATTAAAATTAACTTATGTTGCAATGGCAACCAGAGTTTTCACATATTTCAATTATTTTAGCTATTTTAGAGGGGACCTGCGGACTCAGCCCCTGGGGACCCGACGATCATGATTTTAGCTATTTTTATTGTGATCAATATACTGTTGCTTCATGAAAAATATCATGAAAAATATCAAGGCTCTACGCCTTCTGGCTCAGGAGAAAAAGGTTTTTAGATTTTTTTAAAATTTAACTCTTTAACGGATTTCAATTCTTTAAGCCTTTTCAGAGAGGACCACGAAAGGAACATTCCTGTCAAATTTGGTTCAAATTGGCCCAGTGGTTTGGGAGGAGATGCCGTTTATAAATCGTTCTTTATTTCTACCCCTTGGGACCTGAGGATTATGATTTTAGCTATTTTGAAAGAGGTCAATTTACTGATGCTTCATGCAAAATATCAAGACTCTAGATGGAAGAGGTGAGGAACATTTCTGCCAAATTAGGTTCAAATTAGCCCAGAGGTTTGGTAGGAGATGTCGTTTTTAGATATTGTTGACGGACGACAGACGACGCACTGCGCACGACGCAGGTCAAAAGTTGATCACAATAACTCATTTGAGCACTTCGTTCTCAGATGAGCTTAAAGCAGACCTAGACACATACAAAATAGAACGATGACTGAAAGACACAAAAGGTTTTCGATTATCCTGCCATTAATGAGAGACAAATGTTGGAAAGGATATGATATTCCATTATTGAAGAACTAAGTCGAACGATAACTGAGAGACACAAAAGAATAGGGTGGTATTTAGACAAAATACAGACCAAGACTCATACTAAGCAGAACGATGACTGAAAGACACAAAAGAATAGGGTGGTATATTGACAGAATACAGGCCATGACAATTACCAAGCAGAACGATAACTGCTATACAAAAAGAATAAGCCTGTTTTAAGACAAAATACGGATCAAAACACTTATTAAGTAGAACGATGACTGAAAAAAAAGGAGAATGAGGTAGTATCGAGACAAAATACAGACCATGACATAAACTAAGTAGACCTATAACCGAAAGACACAAAAGAATAAGGTGATATTTGAACAAGATACAAACCTACACACATACTAAGTAGAACGATGAATGCGAGACAGTAAAAGGTGGTATTAAGGCAGAATACAGACCATGAGACACACAAGGTAAAACTATAACTGAAATAAACGACGGAATTTGGTGGTATATGGCTAAATACAGACCATGACATGCACAAGTTATACTTCTACGAGAAGATAGGCTAGAATAACGTGGAATTTCGACGAAACATTGACCAAGACACATACAAGTACTGCAACTGCTTAGAGATAATATAGAATAAACTAGTTTTATGAAAAAAAAACCAACAACAACAAAAAACAAAAATCCTGAAGGCATTCATGGATTATGATCATGGATGGGCATAATCGCAAAGTAGACGAGTTCATTTCATTTCAGGGAGAAGACAGTCCGCCTATGAACACGAGATTCTTGAACTTCGTGCACAAAGAGAGCAACTTCAGCACGAGCTAAACATGGAGCCAATGCGCGTTTCCGATGCCATACAGGATATGATGAAATACATGGAGGAAAATAAAGAGGCCGATAAATTAGTTAGTGGATTTCCGAATAAGAAGGAGAACCCATATGAGGAAAAGGGAGGTTGTACCGTAATGTAGAAGGGTGTTAGGATCCGCGTGGTTATTACACCCTTAGCCTACGATCTGATCTTTTGTTTTGATGTATCTGGAAACCGTCGCTGGGATAGAAAACATTTCAAAAAATTGCACATGTGTGAAAAGGGCAAACTGTATGCTGATCGCCGCTATCAATCTAAATCGATTGACCAATCAATTCATTCATTTGGACCGGAAGTGGGCTTTGGACTCCAAAATTGATGCAAAGCATTTTTGTTGTTTTGCAATTTTAACGTCGTAATGACAGGATTATTGAAGTTATAGTTGCGACGTGAAGATCGTCAACCGGCACCCATTAATGATTTTGTTAAATGTAAACTGATCATGAAAAAAAAAAAAAAAAAAAACTACAACAAAACCTAAACAAAAATAACAACAAACGCAGTTTTTAACTTTTTCATGTTTTGCAAAATATTGAGACCTGTCCAAATTCAAAGGCAATGCAGACGACATTGTAAGTTTGATTTAATTTGATAAATAACCATTCAATATGCTAAAAAATATTTTGGAAAAAGAAGAAATTGCTTGATACAAGCAATTTCTTCTTTTTCTACAATATTTTCACAATAATTAATTCACAGGGACGTAAAAACCAGGGATTGAACAGGAAAGGGTTAATATAATTGTTGAACTTCCTGTCGGAGGTCAGTTAATGTAGATAGCGATCAGTCAGTTATCCGTCTGATCATCCACATTGTGCATTAAAATATTTTCTGACCTTGTATAGAAACTTTGAATCCGTAGCTATCTACAGAGCACCTTTTGGGTCTCTGGGTGGATTCGCTGTCTGATCGAAGTCCTTATCTGTTACAACTGTAGATAACTAGACAAGACATGATTTCATTTCTTGAATTTCATAATTGCTCTCTTCCTTTCGTGTCACGATTTCCATTTTCATATTTGTAATAATTTAATTTTAGTTTTGTCTATGAAGAACGAACATTCTGATTGGCCGATACCTATATCATGAACATTTTGAGCACGCAGCTATTTTGTATTTCCCTTATTCTGAAAATTCTTCGCAAAGTTCGCAAAGTATGACCCTCTGAAAAAAAAAAAAAAAAAAAAAAAAACCCAAAAAACCCCCAAAAAACAACATAAAACAAGAGGACAATGATGGTCCTAAATCGCTCCCCTGAAAATGATGGTTCATGGCTTTATGATATAAACAAAATAGCAAAGCCCTCTGTCTAATTATTTTGGAGAAGATGTTTAAAGATTTCTCTTTTAATCCTAGGTATATTGATGATCCCACCATATAGCAATAATTTTCTTAATATGGTAATGCTTTGAAGTATAGACATCAATACATACCAAGTATAAAAGCTCTAGGCCTAATGGTTTAGGAGAAGAAGGTTTTCAAAGATTTCCTTCTTTATTCCTTCGTAAAATCAGGGAGCGAACAGAAAAGGGCTAATTTTCAGAATACGATAATTCTTTGAAGTAATTTGGTAGAGGGTCAATAGTTGATGATATGTACCAAATATCAAAGCCCTAGGCCTAATCGTTTGGGAGAAGACGACTTTAAAAGATTTTCTTCTTTATTCCTTTGTTAAATCAAGGATCGCACAAAAAAGGACTAATTTTCTGATTACAGTTATTTTTTTTTATTTTGGTAGAGGGTCAATAGATGATGATATGTATCAAATATCAAAGCTCTTGGCCTTATGGTTTGGAAGATGAAGATTTTTAAAGATTTCCTTTGTAAAATCAGGAATCGCACAGAAAAGGGTTAATTTTAAGATTACAGTTATTATTTGAAGTATTTTGGTAGAGGGTCAATAGGTGATGATATGTACCAAATATCAAAGCTCTTGGCCTAATGTTCTAGGAGGAGAAATTTTTTAAAGATTTCCTTTGTAAAATCAGGAATCGCACATAAAAGGGTTAATTCTAAGAGTACAGTAATTCTTTGAAGTATGTTGGTAGAGGATCAAAAGGTGACCATATTTACCAAATATCAAAGCTCTAGACCTTATGGTCTAGGAGGAGAAGATTTTTTAATAATTGTTTACGGACAGACAGACGGAAGCCGGACAATTACCGATCACAATAGCTCACCTTGAGCACGCGGTGAGCTAAAAACCAACCAACAAACAAAAATGAAGACGTGGTGGAAAATGAAGAAATTGCTTGTTACAATCAATTTCTTCATTATACACAATGTTTTTGTTTTTGTTTTTTTTTTTATCACAAGATATAATTTAAAAAAAACCCATCAGCTAAATATTGTCATCTGCAAATTCTTTAACTTTGGACCAGTCAATATTTTGTTGTCTGCCAATTACAAAAACAATGGCTATTTTGTCAGTTTTTATGACATTAACTTTTTCCCTGTTTGTGTTTATCCGAAGGAAGTTTATTCTAAAATTTGCTAAATGAAAAAAAAAAAAGTTCGGCAGGTTTTCCTTAAATCGGGGTCATTTATTATCGGATGATAACTGCGTCGGACGTCGATTTTCGAATTCTGAAAAGAATTTTGCCATCTCATAAGTTCACTAAGGATTTTTGTAAAAGCACCGGTCTTTGTGTTTAATGCATAAGAGGGCAATTCCTCTTTTTATCGTCCATGCAATTTTACACATAAGAAAATGTTGTGACAAAAGAAGAAATTGCTTCTATAAAGCAATTTCTTCTTTTATCACAATATTTTCTACCGCATAGAATGGTCTTGTTTCAAATTGCACTCACTTTTCATTGTCGTCTGCAACATCTTTCACATTTGGCCAATCTAAAATTTGAGAAACGGGAAAGGATTAATGCATAAGCGGACAATCCCTTGTTTGGGTATCCTACAGATAGAGAACCCAAGAAAATGTTCTTGGAAAAATGGTTGTGATTTGTCACATGTCCCTTTCATTGAGACTTATATTTTCAATGCAAAAATACAATGATTTAATTGTTAGTTTCTTCTATCAAAAACGGGCGCTCTGATTGGTCGGAAAAAAATTGGTCATAACTCCATGAACAAAATTTCGAGCAAGCAGCGATTTTGTACGCTTCCCCACAAAAATAGTACCATACACAAAGATATCAAAATTTTTATAGATTTTGCTATTCTCGCTTGATACTATTAAATTATAAGAAATGAAGAGAACCTGTTTTGTTTTCATGGAGGTATGAACCGAAAAGGCTAATCGCACTTATATATGAATCCGCTCCGCGTATTCATACAGTGTGACAAAGACATAGAATATATTTATGTCTCTGCAAATATGTAATGAATGTCACTATTAGGGTTGCGATTAAGAGAATTCCAAGGAGACATGAACTTTAAAGCAAATCGTTGTTTAACGACCTAAGCCTGTTCACTAAAGCTTACATAAGCTGTATTCAAACTACAGCTTGTAAAATAAACAGCTTGAATAAGCTGTAGTTACGACCTTTAAGTCACCGATATCAACAAATGTACTTTACACCATTGTTGGAGTTCAAAATTCACGACCGGTCTAAATGAATGATTCGATTTGTCAATCGATTGTTGGATTGATAGCGAAATCCAATCCTTCGAGTTAATTTTCTGTTTCTCTTTACAGCCTGATTTGGTGTTTGAACATAACGCTAAGAGACCTTTTGGAAAAGGACCTATTTTTTAATCAGATGTATCTTTGTAACAGATATTCACCATAAAAAGTTATTCTGGTGCTTATTTATCTATGCAATAGACCAATCGCGATTGTCACTCAAACAGTAGGTCGACCAATGAAAAAAAAAAACAGTAAGACGGGAAGTTCAGTTTGAACTCCGACATTGGTCGCCATTTTGGTGAATCATTTTTGTTTGTTTGGCGACTTAAACGTCGTAACTACATCTTATCAAAAATGTAAGTACGACGTTTAGATCGCCAACCAACCATTCTACTTATTTGTAACATGCTACTGGGCATAACTTTTACAAAATAAGACCTTTAAAAATCGAAGCGGAACTTCCTGTTGGAGTCAATGGGCGTGGCCAAATTAACGCTGAATAAAGCAATACAAACGTGTTCACTACCTTGTATTCTATGTTATAGGTTAACGATAGTCTCTACATATGGAATAGAAATAGATAAGGAGTTAATCGACCAATTTATATGATATGTCATGCATTTTTTACTGATTACTCTCTTTTTTTCAACCAATCAAATGGTAATATTCCGTTCAACGCAAACACGGGACTCATTCCCTTGAACGTCAACTCTGCCCACACAAGGTGCACTCGGTGAGGGAGGTTGGGTTAGTCTGCTACCATACTTTACGACAGCTGTTGAAATTCTCATCATCTAAAAATGGATGGGAACTGTAGCATATTATTGGTTCTGCATTGGAAAAGATCAGTAAACACAGACATGTTGAATAATCAAAGTACTGAAAGTACTGTAAGCTAGCAAAGTATGATTTTATTGATTAATCTTCTTTGTTGAAGGTTATCATGGTTAGTAGAGTTTAGAAAACATTTGCTTTGTAGGGTAGAAAACAGTGTGGACAATGAAGAAATTGCTTGTTACAAGCAATTTCTTCATTGTCCACAATGTTTTCAAAAGCTATATTCTTGAGATGCTTCAAAAGCGCGATCGTGTTAAAAAGCATGCTTTTAAAGGAGTCGTCCACAATTTGAATAAAACTACTTTTTATGGCGTAGGCATTCAATGGATTAAGTCGTTAAGCCTCCAGTGGCAGTTTGCACTCGTTGAACTCTCAGAAGACCTCAAAATTTGGTCTATTAACTTAAGCTATCGAAGCTAACGCTTTGCTTGCTAAAAATCCTTTTCCTTGTAATTATTAAATAACGTGCTAGTAGAATTTGATTAAAATATGAAAACGTTAGTCTTAGTTTCTCTGTATACTATGATGTTTTATTATTTCACCATTTGGCGAGCGAGAAATTGTCATTACTAAGCTAATTGATATCTTTTTTTTTCATCTCATGGCAGATTGGAAATGCATAGGATACATCAACACATCCGTTGTTGTTTATCTTACACTTACTAACAATCTGGATTCAACAATGGGTTTCAAAGGGCAACAGTGACAATAGGTAGCCGAAATATTTACCTGAGCTTGAATAATCGACTAAAACCTCCTTTGAAACTGCTAATAATTGTGCGATCAAGCGAATCTATTGCGAGTATAGTGTCCCCAAACTGGCTATTAAAACAATTGCAAAATAATAGGCTAAATATTTTTCTGATCCTATAGAAGAAGTGTCGCATCGACGAATTGACCATTCGACCACAAAATACGTTCAACCAAATGGTCATTAGGCGAAGTAGTTGTTCGGTTGACATTGTTTTCGACAAAATAAATTTACGTGCTAGTAAGATTTGGCTTTTCTATGCTACCATAGTGAATGGTTTAACCATCCATAGTGTTTTTCTTTATATTGGTTCCATAAAACGTTCCTCAAAAACCTGTGTTGCTATTTGATCTCCAAAATATCAATGAAAGGTGCTGCGTTATTTATTGCATACAACCAGTGATTGCTTAAAAACTGCCAAGAAACTAAATTTGCAACAAAGGTTCTACCAAAAAGAGTAATCACCCTGCTTTCCTCAAGTTCTGTAATAGTAACTTGCCAAGTAACATCGCATTCGAATCGTACTGCTATTCTGTATGCTATATCTTTTTCCAAGTTTTGAAAGCCCCAGTCTTGAAACATTAAAGCCATTTTCATTCAGGCGCTTGAAATGTTCATTGAATGGTTAAAGAACTGTTTGTTAACAGTGAAATAAGAAGATTGGTTGATTGAATGGGGTTTAACGCCGCTTTTAACAGTATTTCAGTCAAATCGCGGCGGCTGGAGCACCTATCAATGGATTCCTGGTATTTCTCACACCAGTACTACTATTAAATCCTTTCCTAGCATCGAGCTGTTATCCCACTTAGGTTTACGATTATCCACCCATTTGGTGAGAGACAAATTTCGGAAAGAATATGTGAAATAAGAAGAATCAAATCTAAGAGCCAAAGAAAAGTGGTCGGAAATCTCTTCTACTATACTTTTCTCCATTGAGAGATAACCCAAATCTAGGTCAAACGAGAGCTTATCATTATTATACAAATGTTTTAGAATTTTTACCAAAATCCATACAGTGAGGGTTAAATACTTTCAGTTCATGCTGTGTTTTGTTTAGTAATGTGTATTTGGAGGGTAAGCGCTGGCGATTAGAGCAAGGGGGATATCATGAGACGATTTGACTTTTTGGAGAAAAGGGGTAGGTTTATTTTAGTATTATCAAGCCAGAAAACTAGCTGTTACTGACATTCTTATTTGAATTAGAATGAATAGTCTGAGGTGAATTGTTTCTGTCAATGACTCCTACTCCGTTTTTTGTGGGATTAAATAATGTTTCCCAAAGTTGAATTCCAAAAGTCATGGATTTTTTTTTTTTGCTAAAGGCCTGTCCGAAAAAAGGGAATCTTAAAATGACGGAAATTAAACTACATGGTGAACGGTTCAATCGCAAAGGAAAGACGTCCTGTGTTCATCAGATATTGTAGAAGAATATTATTAAGATTAAGAAGACTTTACAAGATAAACAAGTACATAAATGATTACAGATAGTTGCTGTTCCCGTGAGTATGTCACAGTATGTCACAGTTTGTCACAGTATATGTCACACTATATGTCACAGTATACGTCACAGTATATGTCACAGTATATGTCACAGTATGTCACAGTATATGTCACAGTATGTCACAGTTTGTCACAGTATATGTCACAGTATATGTTACAGTATGTCACAGTTTGTCACAGTATATGTCACAGTATATGTCACAGTATACGTCACAGTATATGTCACAATATGTCACAGTATGTCACATTATATGTCACAGTATATGTCACAGTATGTCACAGTAGTAATAATAAAGGCCAACAGAGAGAAGGAACTCTATTTTTCTTTCTATTCATTATTCAAGGGCCATAAATTGGATATAACAAATTTCCAGGAGACGGATTTTAGACTGGCTAAAACAGAGGGAATTTGAAGACAACAGTTTTAAGGCGATGAAAACCTTGCCTTTAGGGATAGGAAAACATGTTTGTAATGGTAAAAAATATTTGTAACAAGAACTCGAAAACAATATGATAGAATAAGGTGATATTTCGACAAAATACAGACAAAGGCTCATACTTAGCAGAACAATGACTGCAAGACACAAAAGAATAAGGTCGTATTTAGAGAAACAAGAGGGCCGTTGGCCCTGGGGCGCTCACCTGAGACAAAGGCTATTTTTCTTTCAAAAGTCTAATTTCATGTCAAGGTTAGGCTTATAATACAAGTTGGTCATACTTTATATATATATAGGCTATGTACCTGGGGATCCAAAAGTCTAAATTACGCAATCAGAGGCTTTAGGGCAAATGTAAAAGAAGGCGAAAACATTTTCCTCCCTATCGATTGATGGGTTATAATTACAGAAATAACAAAAAGTCAGTGAACTGATGCTTCAGGTACACACCCTCCCACCGGGGCACCGGGACTCCGCCCCTGGGGACCTGAGGATCATGATTTTAGCCATTTTAATGAGGTCAATATACTGATGCTTCATTCAAAATATCTAGGCTCTACGCCTTCTGGGTCAGAAGGGGAAATTTTTAAAGATTATATTAAAATTAACTTATGTTGCAATGGCAACCAGAGTTTTCACATATTTCAATTATTTTAGCTATTTTAGAGGGGACCTGCGGACTCAGCCCCTGGGGACCCGACGATCATGATTTTAGCTATTTTTATTGTGATCAATATACTGTTGCTTCATGAAAAATATCATGAAAAATATCAAGGCTCTACGCCTTCTGGCTCAGGAGAAAAAGGTTTTTAGATTTTTTTAAAATTTAACTCTTTAACGGATTTCAATTCTTTAAGCCTTTTCAGAGAGGACCACGAAAGGAACATTCCTGTCAAATTTGGTTCAAATTGGCCCAGTGGTTTGGGAGGAGATGCCGTTTATAAATCGTTCTTTATTTCTACCCCTTGGGACCTGAGGATTATGATTTTAGCTATTTTGATAGAGGTCAATTTACTGATGCTTCATGCAAAATATCAAGACTCTAGATGGAAGAGGTGAGGAACATTTCTGCCAAATTAGGTTCAAATTAGCCCAGAGGTTTGGTAGGAGATGTCGTTTTCAGATATTGTTGACGGACGACAGACGACGCACTGCGCACGACGCAGGTCAAAAGTTGATCACAATAACTCATTTGAGCACTTCGTTCTCAGATGAGCTTAAAGCAGACCTAGACACATACAAAATAGAACGATGACTGAAAGACACAAAAGGTTTTCGATTATCCTGCCATTAATGAGAGACAAATGTTGGAAAGGATATGATATTCCATTATTGAAGAACTAAGTCGAACGATAACTGAGAGACACAAAAGAATAGGGTGGTATTTAGACAAAATACAGACCAAGACTCATACTAAGCAGAACGATGACTGAAAGACACAAAAGAATAGGGTGGTATATTGACAGAATACAGGCCATGACAATTACCAAGCAGAACGATAACTGCTATACAAAAAGAATAAGTTTGTTTTAAGACAAAATACGGATCAAAACACTTATTAAGTAGAACGATGACTGAAAAAAAGGAGAATGAGGTAGTATCGAGACAAAATACAGACCATGACATAAACTAAATAGAACTATAACCGAAAGACACAGAAGAATAAGGTGATATTTGAACAAGATACAAACCTACACACATACTAAGTAGAACGATGAATGCGAGACAGTAAAAGGTGGTATTAAGGCAGAATACAGACCATGAGACACACAAGGTAGAACTATAACTGAAATAAACGACGGAATTTGGTGGTATATGGCTAAATACAGACCATGACATGCACAAGTTATACTTCTACGAGAAGATAGGCTAGAATAACGTGGAATTTCGACGAAACATTGACCAAGACAAATACAAGTACTGCAACTGCTTAGAGATAATATAGAATAAACTAGTTTTATGAAAAAAAACCAACAACAACAACAACAAAAAAAAACAAAACAAACAAACAAAAAACAGACCAAGACACATACAAGTTATCGCGATTCACAATGTGGTTCGCGAATGGCTTGGAACGTGTGTACCACATGCCTTGAGAATGCCGTGCTCAAGAATATGTCAGAAAGGAGACTTAAAGTATAGTTTTTGATCTCCGTTCTTCGCTTCTTGTGGTTCAAGATTTTTAATCCTTTTTATACCCTTTATGCAGAGACACGGCCTAGTCCTTCGTTTCAGCACGATAATGCTATGCCCACAAAAAGCATTTCTAACTTAAGTCTTTCTAAATAAAGCCGGTATTTAAGTCCAGAACCGTTTTTCTTGAAGTTCTGAGCTTAAGCCGAGTGAGCATATCCGGAACGAGCTAGGCTGCCGCGTCCGTCAGCAACTATCCTTTGCAATAATATTTTGGCTATACTGCTAGTAGAAGTTGAATTAAATGACATAAAACTGAAAGGGCAAATCGAGAGTCTAAATTTTATTAAACAATGTACCTTTTGTGTATTTTAAGTCTTAACAATGAATCGAGCCTAAAATAATTTACTTTAATCTTCAAAATGAAAATACCAGCAAGGATTAAAAGTCAACTAAGAAATAATTAGTATTTGCACTCACAATAAAACTTGTATATTTCAGTCGCTATTTTCTTGCTTGTTTTATGTGCTGATTTTGGTGGTGATTTTATTATTTCATTTTATTTTTCAGACACAGAAAAGAACGTAGTAATTTACAAAACTTCAAGATCAAGTTACTGAGCAAAGAGAAAAATTGCAAAAGCAATACGAAATGAAGATGATACTTCTCGAAAAGGTTGATCAGCAGATATTTATGATTGATGAATTCACCAAAGAAAATGTTAAAGAGAAGAATTAATCAAAGGACTGCAAATTGACATTGATGAACTGCAGCAACTGTCCAAACCTCAGATGGGACATTCAATGCCAAACAATTACACAAAATCTTCATATAGTAGGCCACAAGGTATTGAAATTATTTAATATACTGCTAGCTTTGCTCGCAAAATCGTATAGGTATGATTAAAAACCGTTATTCAATGCTTTATACTCGAGTTGTCTCATAAGATGTCATCTTGTTCGGCTACATAAATGCAATGATATGACTTCTGTTTTCAACCCTTCGTGCATCGTAATGTCCTTAAGTGAAAAAATAATACATTTATAATTCCTGGTCATGTTAACTGGGATTGAATTAATGTTTGGCATTTTTGAAGTAGAACGTCAAGTTGAGAAAAAAGAAAGTCAGTTTCAATTACTAAACCATTGGGAGTTCATATGACGATAGGAAAACGTGGCTTTTTTTTCTTTTTTTTTTTATTAATCATACACATATTTTTTGTTTTTAGTGTTGTTTTTTTCAAAAGCATTAATCACATATACGAATGTTCGCTTCCGAATCGATTTACTAAAGGCGGTCCATTCTCAGAAAAAGTGAACTTTTTAGAATTTACATAAACCTAACTTCAAAGACATGAGGCCAACGCTGTCATATAATTTTCTTGTGTTTATGTAAAGTGTTTATGTATACATAAACTCTTTATTTTTCTTAGATTGTTTATGTATAGTGTAGTAGCTCTTAAAAAGTTATGGTGAAAATCCGAATCGTATGGTCAAACTGTAGTCACCGTCCTTAGAACGTTTAAATTGCCAAAGCATTACAACGCTCGAGAAAAGGTCAGCGTTCGACATTAACTTACGGTTTGAATGTGGTGTTTTTGCTACTGCTGTAGCTTTTTCTTGATACAACTCTGATACTGTCGTATATGGTAATGCTGACGTTTTTATGACGCTATATATATTTGTGCATGGTTTCTGTTCTGTTCCAAGGTATCACAAAAGAAAAAAAATTCGTACTGGATGAAGGACCAATAGCATTCCACGCTCGAATCGACAAAGCCGCAATAGGGCACATTGGCATTTCACAGAAACTTGTGTTCGACATCACCATGTTGAACAACGGAAATGGGTACCACAATTCAACCGGGGTATTCATGGCCTCTGTGGACGGGCTGTACGTTTTCTCCTTATCAGTCTGTGTTCGAAATTCTGGAAAAAAAATACATGGCGAGATAATGAAAAATGGAGTCAATATTGCAGGAGCATATGCTTTGGGTTATAATCAGGGATCGATTTCGACAATTATTCCGCTAAAAGTAAACGACGAAGTTTGGGTGAGTTCCCTCTACCATCGTGGCACTTACCTGTGGGGTGACATCTTGACTAGTTTTATTGGTTTCAAAATCTCAGATTATGAGGAAATGACTGAATAACAATAAAGGTTAATAGTTGACCTAATTTGTTCATTTTAAGCCAAGTACCTTTATAAATGATATACACAGCAAGACCCTTCAATTTCGTTCATATCTTACAGGAACTTACTGTCGGAACTTGGTGGTCTTTAATCGATATTATTTTTCCATTCTCTTTCATTTTTCCCAATACCTGAACGAAGAGATCGTGTACTTGATATAAATTCTTTATTCCTCAAATAATGAAGATAACGTAGTGAAACAAACTAACAAAACATATATACATACATATAAAGCGATAATGCACATGTAAAACAAACAAAACATATAAACAGACTTAGCGTGACTGCAGTGGACAGTAAAGTATGTATATAAACATTTGTTGTAGATGGTATATAGATGATAGGGTTCTGGTAGAAGCAGCCGCAGAATTAGATAGTACACCTTGTCTAGGTAAGGTCCCTTCTTTTAGAAATGTTCCCATGCTCGTGCAATCCTTAAAAAGATGATCCATTCTGACTAAATACAGACCAATGTCGCTGATTGATACAATGGGTAAGTTTTTTTTTTCAACGAATTGAATTAAAAAGTGTACAAATATTTGTAGGAATTTTTTACTTCCTCGCATAAAGGTTTTTAAGAGGGGTTTCAACAAAAAAATTGTCATTTTCTAGATAATAGTTTAAAGCCCCTATAGTGCTCTTTGACATTAGCAAAGCATTAAACAAAGTTTGGTACAGATGTCTTACTTCATATTAAATTCAAGTGGCAAGTTTTTACAAGAGGTTTCAAGATTATCTCACATAAAAGTATAAAGACTAATAATTTCAGGAGGATCATTTGATATTTTGTGCTGACAAGGCAGGCGTCCATCAAGGTTCTATACTCTATCCAATAATGTTTTAGTTTATATCAACCATGTCGTGAAAAAAATGAATCGGATATTAATTTTGAGCCGATAATACAAGTCTTATGAAATTAGTAGGAAGTCCAAATCAAACGTGCATGGTTTTGCCGTCAGACATTGAGAAAATTCTAAACTTGGCAGATGTGTAGTTCTTTAAATTTTTTATACTGCGAAATTAGAGACTGTGGTTAATCTAGGTAGCATAATAAGCCAATTTATCCAATTTTAACTCTGCACAATATAAGAATTTAAACGTTAAATGCCCACAAACATCCAGACACGTTCTTGTAAATAAAAGGGCATGGGGTCATCCTTTTCTGTATACAGAAAAGGCACGGGGAAAATAGGCATGTTAAGACACTTACAATTTAAGCTGAATCTTGGATGTCTCCAAATTATTTACTAATATTCTATTAGAACAATTCTAGAATACGGTGATATCAAAACATGGAATTACATATCAAAAGCAGAACTTTATAAAATTCAGAACGAAGCGGCACGAATAGTTACTTGGTATGTAAAGCTCGCATTAATTGCAAATCTAGCTTGGATTCATTTAGTGAGGGTGGAAGAAAACATAGGCTGGTTTTCTTTTATAAAATGAACTCGTTCCTGACTATTAAATTTCCCTAGATCCACACATTGTAGCTTATCAATCGCCGTACAAAACAGAATGAGAAACTAAAATACGCAAATTTTATCATCTTTTAAACCGAGAATAGATTCTTTAAAAAAAAGTCCAAATCATACATAAGAAACTAAATAATTATTCTAGTTCTCTTACTCAGCATCATTTTACAAATCAAAGTGATGCAGTGAGGCATAGTTTTGTTGAGTAATCTTCTTTGCCAAGGGCTGTCATGATAAATAGACAAGGTTAAAGTGACTCCAGACTTAAAAAAGCATGCTTTCGAAGGAGTTCTCTACAATTTGAACACAGTTCATTTATGTCCGCACAAAGAAGACTGATCAGACTAAGTCGTTACCTGGCACACAAGTGAAATTGTTGGAAATGGACATTCTAAACCCAAAACGGTAAAAACTAGATTTTGCATATAACAAACAATTTCATTCTATCGTGTTTTTTACTATATACAAATAATCGTAAATTTCTCGACTGATAAATATTCTAACAAAATTTCATTGCGATTGAGCATATATAGTGGCCCCTAGAGTGTACACAAAGAAATTGTCATCGAGGCTCCCTTTCTCTTGTTTTGATATGAAGTGTTCCAACTCCATCTGCGTTCATTATATACCTTGACAAATATTCTGACCAAAATGAATTAAAACTGAGCCGAATTTGTAGCCCCTAGATGGTTTAATAAGGAATTGACATTTAGGCCTCTTTTCCTGTGTTTTCTGATCGTATATTTCATTTGGTTAGGGTTCATCCTAATGATCTGAAACACATACAGACGAAGTTTGATAATCATTGAGTCAAATTTGTCTTTTTCACGAGTGTAAACGAGAACTAGCAATAAGGCCCATTTCCTGATGGTTTTTTTAAGCTGATGTTACATATTTCAATATGGTTTATAGGGTTCATGTTTATAGACATTAACCCTATAAACCATAATGAAATATGGAAAATCAGCTTAAAAAGAAAAAGGAAAGGGGTCATGTTTGCAGATATTCTGACCAAATATGTACACAGGAACTTCCTTTTATGACACAGGCTCTCAATGGATTAAGTGTTTAAGACTCCAGTTGTAGTTTGCACTCGTTGCACTCTGAAACTACTTCAAAAGTTTGTTAACTCAGTAAAGTTACTTTCTCTCTTTCTTTCTTTACTTTTTTGGATAATTTTCAGCCAAAATGTTATCAATGTTTTAAATCAATTCTCAAATGTTTACTGAAGAGAAAATTATGCGAATTTTCAGATATTAGAAAATATAGAATGTGACTTAGTAGGAGTACGTTGAGTTTGTGGTATTTGTTGTTTTAAACATAGTGTATAACGGAGTAAACCGAGGATAAAGAATTTTAGTTGTTGTTGGGATGGGGGGGGGGTGGGGGGGGGTCAACAAAATGCACATTGTTTTTTTATGTTGTTTTACTGCAAAGAGCGAAAAAATACCAAATTAAATGCCTTTTTTATCATCCTAAACCATTAGCATTCACACAATGGTATTAAAATCTGCGACAAACAGTATCTGCAAACGTTGTGGAAAGATATTCTAGTAAAAAAGAATATTCTCTGTTTTCAATTTTTCCTTTGGATTCTTTCCGTATAATTATTCTACTGATGTTGATTAAGATTTACAGTTCCGGCGTCTGTCTGACACAACTAAGGTATTGACCAAAATATGTTTCAACCACTATAGTGTTCCTACTATGGCGTCGATCACCATAATTTGTATCAACACAATAGTTGGGTCCAACGGATGTCTCATAAAAGAAATACCAATGATGAGTTGGAAAATTAGTTGTCATGAAATGTTTAGGAGGAAAAAATGTACTGTGAAATATATAATAAAAGATGAATATGAGTACATGTACTATAGTTATCCTGGATGGCTTACTTTATTAACATTGTAAAAAAAACTGACAAAATGATCTGGACAGTTACATGTATAGTTAAAAATTAAACTGTCTTTGTGGAGCATTGCAACCCAGGGAATGCTATTAGTACAACGTTTGTAGATGGTAATTCCACATGCACAATACAAAGTTGTAGGCCCTAGGCTTGCCTAAGAGAGGGTTTTAAATATTTCTTTCTATGTTTCTATGTAAAACAATATGCGCCCGAGTAGGCAGTAATTTTCCTACTTTCAGCACAGAAATATGCAAACTTTTGATCTATCATTGGTCTTCATAGTGTTATTCGGGATCCAACATTTTGTGCTTTATTTAGCGCCATGTCGCAAGATAACAGTGCTCTAAATTCGTTTTTGATTCAAGCTGTAGTTACGAGGTTTTAGGACGACAGCAACGATATATTTGAAATACCAACCAAGAATGATCTTTGATCGACCTTTTTTTTAGATCCATTTTACTTGGATTTCCAAATCGTCCTTTTTTCACTAACCTCAAAAAAGAAGGGGAAAACACAAACAACAACACTCTTTTAGAAAACATTGTGGATAATGAAGGAATTGCGGCACAATGTTTTCTTTACCCATCCCTACACAGTGATGCCTTTTGACGACCCTCTAGAAAAATAATTGGTAAAACACTGTGGAAAATGAAGACATTCCTTACAACAAGCAATATCTTCATTTTCCACAATGTTTTCTACCAAGAAAATTAAAAAAACTGAAATTTCATAAACTTTGAATTGTCGTCTGCAACTTCTTTCAATTTGGGCTAGCCTAAAATTTTGACGTCTGGCAATGGGTTAAAGATAACGTGATACCTCGATAATCGTTTTCTATATTACTTCGGCAGAAGTAACCGAATAGAGCACAACCCAATCTTTGGATTGATTGGTAGATTGATTGATTGAATGATGTTTAAGTTCACTTATAACAGTATTTCAGTCATATTGCGGCAGCTGGAGCACCTTACAGTGCATTTCTGGTATTTCTCACACCAGTACTACCACTACACCTTTTCCGAGCCTCCAGCTGCTCATCCCACACTGGTTTACGATTATCCTCCCATTGGTGGGAGACAAATGTCGACGCAGAGGCCAGGGATCGAACCCGGATCCTAGGAGTCCTACGCGTTACCACTGCGCTGTGGCCGCGACCCTCCGTGTTTTGACGGTCCCAACGAATGTTATTAAGGAAAGTCATTTCAGAAAGAAATCTCGAAGCAAGATAAAGTTAATATCGAAGGGAGGTAACAGATATTACACTCGAAAAGGGAAATTTCTAATCATCGCCCTTCTATACTTCGTATTAGCTTAGGGCTCATTTTATATTCACAATTTTGATTCACTTTTTCTGTTTTCTTTTACAAACAATTTCTTCATCATCTAGAAGGTTTTCTAACTCCAGAGACAAATAATTTTAAGATTTCGACAACTTTGAATTATCTCACTTCTACAACTTCTTCGCATTTGGATGAGTCTAAAATTTAGTGGTTGGAAATGGGTTAGATGCGTCAAAATATTTCTTAATCAATGTAGTATCTTTTAATGTAAAATGAAACGGATTAGAGCGCTTCCAAATTTTCTGTTCCGTTGAAATACACTAAGCGCTTTTGTAATGACGTCATGTTTATGACATGCCGTAAACGTCGCGACGTCAAACTGTAGTACGTACACAAGAGAATTTTAAAAACGTAGCGTTTAACCCATTACCAGACGACAAAATTTTAGACTTTCTCCTCTTTCTCATGTCTCTCGTTTTCTCTGTCTTATCTCTCCTCCCCTCCTCCCTCCCTCCCTCTGTGTCGCTCTCTAAATCTATTGCAAGTAATATATAGGGAATATTACCACAGTGCCTTTTCTATGCGTTGTTATCGTGTTCGAGAATCGTGTGAAGGTATTTTTTATTGGATGAGACCGAAGGTCGAATCCAATAAAAGTACCTACACACGATTCGAGAACACGATAACAACAAATAGAAATACACACTGTTGTAATATTCCTTTTATTATATACCTTTTAGGAAATGACATTAAGAAAATTCTCTTAAATGGCTAAGAAATAACCAACTTTCCGAAAAACCCGAAACGTCAATACACAAAAAAGAAGTCAGTGTTTGCGGTACGCGACGAATACGGTTTTTTGCTACACGCCGAACATTGATTTTTTTTCTGTCGAGTTGTATTTGACAGCCAGGTTTTACTCCATATCTTCTATAGGTATATAATAAATAGATTTTTCTTTGCTTTTTGTCTGTATTTTTGCTATCTAAATGTGAAATTCTGCCTTTCAGTGAAATTAAGAAACATTCTATTTCAACAAAAATTTATTAAATATCTTAAGAGTAGTTGTCCAAGGCTATGAAAAGGCTTCGCATTTTGTCTTGTCTTTGTAAACCATTTCGATGCGACCATAGAATTCTCCTTTCAAATTCTTATTAAAATAGCATATTTTCAAAGCAAATACATTTATCTTGATCTTGAATGATAAACTGTCTCTCTTCTGAAATTTGATTTGACCGTGAATTGAATATTCCAACCTAATAAATATCATACATGGTTCCTAAAATCTTAGCGTCACGACAGAATATGATTCTACTAAAATAACAATAAGGCATGAAAAAAATCTTTAGGTATTTTATAATTATGTGTTAAAAAAGGAAAATTTCCGCGCATAAGAGAAAATGAGAGTTCAGAAAACGTAAAGTGTCGATTTAGGCCAGATTGCTCAGTGTGTGCGTTTCGTTTTACGAAGATTTTCTGAAGAAAAACGGGCCGGTTATTTTACCCTATAATAAAAGACGTTATGAAGTCTGGCTGAACCGTGATTGTTCCGGTCTATATGACATTAAAGCTATCCCCAGTATCTCGTTAACCGTTATCAAATGGCAATTGGGAGATGACAATTCTGAACATGTTAAGATGGATAAATAAAGTCATTTTGGGTAACGAAAACAAGGTTGGAAAGCATTTTTTCTTATCCCAGCAATGCTTTCCGCTGTATAGCTCCTCGGAGATGTTAAATGCGAGATTATTTGGTACTAGTTTAACTGGTTTCTGGTGATGTATCTCACATATTAACCCTTGTCATGCTGAGTCCTGAATATTCCAGCTTTAGCAGGAGATAAAGACAAAGACCAGACTGCACAAATGTGCAGTCTGATCTTAGTCTATACTACCTGCCCGTCTCTTTCAAGCCAGTGTTGTTCATAGCCAATGTTTGTATATCAGGTTATATAAGTCACTACGACAGGTGATTGAAAAGTCCGTGGCTCAAAGCAGTTAAAAGCAGCGTTACCTTAATATTTTCATTTATTCTTCAACGTCGACCCTTTGTACGCTTACAAACTTTGTTATACGATGCTGACGCATTTGTATACCTCCCCTGTCATCTTACCCATCCACCACCTCCCCCTCCTCCCTGGAATACATGAACAGCGTGTCTGACGTCATCGTTAGTGCGTAATTGGTGACCTCTGAGTTCTTTTTTCATCTTTGAGAATAGGCAATAATCAGAGGATGTTAAATTGGTTAAATAAGGTAGAAACTCGATCAATTTGAAACCGCATTGACGAATAGCAGCAATGACATCAATGCACTCATGTGTTTGGAGCACTGTCCTGGCGGAAGTGCACGTCTTGTGACATATTCAACTTTTATAATGCTTGTTGTTTTTCACGAACCTGTCTCAAAAGGCCATGAGATCAGCTTAATACATACCGTTATTATTCAAACTGTAGTTTCGACGTTAAGGGTCGCCAAACAACCATTCTACTTATTTGTAGCATGCTGCTTGTCATAAATTTTACAAAACTACGCCATAAAAGTCGGGCGGAACTTTCTGTCGGAGTCAATGGAAATGGCCAAAGATTGGTCAATCGAATGGACTCGTTCCGATGTGTAGTAATGCACTGCTTTATAATTTGCTATTCTGCCATAATCATATCATGGATAATTTTGATGGTGTTCTTTAACCCATTCCCACATGAGAAAATTTTAGCCTAGTCCAAATTGAAAGGACTTACAGACGACAATTTAAGGCTAATGAAATTATTGGTGTTTTTTATCTTTGGGGTAGAAAACATTGTTGATAATGAAGTAATTGCTTGTAACAAGCAATTTCTTCATTTTCCACACCGTTTTTCTATGTCTTTTTCATGCGGGGCGTCCAAAAGCGTCGTTGTGTATGAATGGGTTAAGGTCACAGTTGGTTGTCTGCCAAGACTGAGGTAATTTTCAAAAATCTCTCAAACATGTTAAAATTCAGCGGCCCATCTCTTCACAATATTATAACATGGGTTATGCTATCTCATGTTGCTACCGTGCCCTCGTGAATTTTCTAGCTTGAGGAGCCTTTGATGCCAAGGCATTGAATAACCGAAAGATGACCAACATTATCCTAGGTTTAAAATTGACGAATCTCTGGTCAAGCCCATTTATTCCATTGCCTTCGCTCATTGACTCCTCGGGATTTTCTGCTTGGATTTTACACGGCCCATTGTGCAAGCTCATAGCCAGTAGCAAGAAACAAAATAAATAATGAAATGGTTGGTCGGCGTCCTAAACGTCGTAACTACAGTTTGAATAAGCTGTAGTTACGACGTTTAAGTCGCCAAACCTTGATTGGGAAACCATTGTGTAAAATGAACAAGCTTAGCAAAACTGGCGGCCAATGCTGGAGTTCAGAGCTCAACTTCGGGCTGAATGAATTATTTGACTGGTCGGTTAAATTTTTCATTCTCTACTTTGCTGTTTTCCCCCCAGAGGTCTAGATAAAGGGGGGCAGCATTCTAAAATCCTTAATTCTCAAAGAAACCCTATATGTATGGTACTCATTTAAAGCGTCTCGCCGAGACGATTCAAACGAGTACCCACAACATAGGGTTTACGCAGTATGGGTGAAATATTTTAATCTAAAATACTTATCTGTAGCTTTGTTTCCGATAGAGAATGAGAATTATAATAATTGTATCAATTTGAAACCGTCATCTGCACCTTTTTGATTTTGGGCGAGTTTAAAATGTTGCCATCTGGTAATGTCTTAAAGGATAATCTCAATAACAGTTGACGAGTATATTTGACAGTAAGCCTCGTATACACTGATTAAAAATTCTGGTTCTACTTCAGAAGATGTTCCGACCTGAGATTTCTAATTCTAAATTTCAAGAATTAGTCTATGTTTTTGACAAGGTACACGTTTTATCCATCACAGTAATATGAACGAAGAGACAAAGGAACGCCAACGTACAAAAGATATTGAATTAAAATTCCAAACACTAGACACCAGGGGTCGTATATTTTGTCTAATTTCGTTTTCGGAACAAGACATAATTGATTTAAATTCAAAAGGAGGAAGGAATGGCCTTTTTTCTATCTAGGAGATATGGCTGTTGAACCCATTACCACACGACATCAATTAGACTGGACAAAATTGAAAGGAGTTGCAGACGACAATTTTAAGTTTATGATATTCGCATTTTTCTTACTGCTTGTTTCAATTTCTTCATTTTACACAATGGTTTCTCAATCGTTTATCTTGGGGGTATCAAAAAGCAGCAATGTGAGGGAATGTGTGAAGAAAATGAATCAAGGATTTATTATCCAAACATGGCCTGAGACAATGTGCGACAATTCTTTTCATACATTATTTCGTTTTTTAGAAAAAAATAGTTAAGACTTATGTGGTATACTCAGATTAAAGCTTTCAGTCAGAACAACAACAACAACAAAAACAACAAAAATAGATAAATAAAAGAGCGAAGAGATGAAGCAAACCACGGTTATAGTTCTTCTTCATTGAGTGATTCTTATTGAAATTTATTAACCCACGAAGTTTCAAATCAATATCGATCATACTTTTAGAGTTATGATACGGACTAAAATTTAAAAACAACAAAATAAAGTGACTTTAAAGTTATGCAATCCAAAATCGTGCATTTCTTCCTTTGTACATATTCCAAATAAGCGCTCTCCGCCATTGAAAATCAAAGATAAAAGCACGATAAGCTCCGGACTAAAAAATGAGTAAAAGAAAAAGACATAAGGAATATTACCACAGTGTCTTTTTCTATGCGTTATTATCGTGTTCGAGAATCGTGTGTAGGTATTTTTTATTGGATGAGACCGAAGGTCGAATCCAATAAAAATACCTACACACGATTCGAGAACACGATAACAACAAATAGAAAAACACACTGTTGTAATATTCCTTTTATTATATACCTTTTAGGAAATGACATTTAAATGGCTAAGAAATAACCAACTTTCCGAAAAACCCGGATTGTCAATACACAAAAAAAGAAGTCAGTGTTTAACGGTACTCGACGAATACCGTTTTTTTCTACACGCCAAATATTGATTTTTTTCTGTCGAGTTGTATTTGACAGCCAGGTTTTACTCCATATCTTTTATAGGTATATAATAAAAAGGAAAATAACTATTTAACAAAGAATTGCAAGGATTGTGCACGTTCTTGTGCACTGCACTTCTCCTCGTTCAGATCAATCCTGGTACCGATGGATTTTAAGCAGATAACTACTTAACGTTTTGCGATATTTTCCGGACAAAAATTTTGACAAAACAAAGAAGAACGGATACGAAGCTCTAATATCTCTTCGGCGAGAAAAAAATAAATCAAAACTAATCCTTGGTTTCTTTCTTACGGATACTTAAATTTAACGGTGTCTAACAATGTTGTTATTTCTTCAGGGCGTAAACAAGCGGGATGGCGCTTTTTTCGTTAAGGCCTGTACATGATGAAAAAGAAAGGAAGGAATGGAAGAAGAAAAAAGGAAGGGAGGTTGGGAGGAATGAATCTCACACAATCACCCGTTTTCACCAATTATATTGAAAAAAATAGTGAGAAAAGGAGAAATTGCTTGTAACAAGCAATTTCTTCCTTTCTAACGGTGTTTTCTACATTATCTGATAGTTATTTTGAAATTTGCACATGTCGTCTGTAGCCTCTTTCAATTTGAGCCAGTCTAAAGTTTTGTCGTTTGGTAATGGATTAACTCGTAAATTCGCAATGTGAAGTCAGACTATTCAGCAGGATTTTATCCAACCAATTTCCTGAAAAGAGATGGAACTGTATTGTTGTGAGTGGTCAAGAGTGTTTATAGCGGAAATTGGTGTCATTTGTGTATGTCCCTATGAAAACATCGTTGTTTGGAGACGAAAATCTCGTAAGTGCAGCTTAAACTAAGCTCTTATTACGATATTTTGCTCGCTGACTGTTGGCATATTCACTTGGATTCTAATGTACAAACTCGTGCAGTTCCATGGTACATACAATAGAGTCGGTCAAATACTGATTATGGAATCAAGCAAGCTCAATTGTCAAATCGCGAGTGTAAATCAAATAATCAGTCGACCAATGAAATCATTCATTTAGACTGGAGGTTAACTTCGAACCCCAATTATGGTCGCCATTTATGTGAATCAAACTGTTGTTTAAGCTACAGTTACGATGTTGAGGTCGCCAACCAATCATTCTAATTATTGTAACACGCTACCGACCATAAATTTGGCAAAATAACGCCATATGATATCGAGGATGAACTTCCTGTTTGGAGTCAATGGGCGGGGGTAACATTACGGAGCCAGCGATCAATCAATTAATTTGTGAGGTAGAATACACACAAAGCTATTATTTAGCATGCATGCCGAAGCTGAATGGACGATCCTATATCCTGCAGCCGAAGTTTCGTTCTCATTAAACTTAGAATTAATTCGAAACTGAATCCTTTCAATAAAACAATAGCTTCATTTGTATACTGTTTATAAGTGTACGACGGGAGCAGATGCTTTTCATATAAACAATGTAAGAACTGTTTAGGTTAAGGCCAAACATTATATACGGTTAATAGTATACATGCATTTCTACACAGTCGAATAGTATCGATAAAGTATCCGTTTGCCCTTTAAACATCACTACTATAGAGTCTTAGGCTGAATCCGACAGGAAGATCCAGTTCAAAGAAAAGCGTCATTTTTTTTTCAAAATTCATTGCCAAATATATATGTAACCAAAAAGTCAAAAAACCAAAAATTGATAGAAAGCTGTAGTCAAGACGTTTAAGTCACCAAACCAAAGAAAATACTTCATGTAAATATTGGCCATTTCTTCCGGTCCAGGAGAAATACTTCATTAGTCGTTTGATTCTTTGATTGACAGTCGCGATTTTCCTGATCTTCTTAGCCTTTGTTTTCAAGCGATAAGTCTAGCGGACTTCCAGAGTTTCCTAGAAAATTCACCAAAAAAAGACAGACAGATGGCTAAAAAATGTAACACTTAGCTGCAAATTATGTGCTTAAGAAAGTGACGCATTGGTGTAAATAGGTGTATTATTCTACAAGTGCTTAACAAGGGTAATTTTATGTTGAATCACACATTCTATACACGCCTTTTAATAGGTCACCGAATTTGAGAAGATATGGTTTAAATTTAATCGAACTTGTGCGGGATATTTACAGACATCACATTTGAAGGGCTAGTAAATATTCAGATTACAAGTTGATCAGAGTCCTCTATGTTAGGAATGTCAAGAACGCGCTCAATTATTGTTTTGATGAATTATGACTGTTAATCCTCGTGTACATAATTTGACATAATTTTACTGTAATGATGATGTAACATGCTGGTGCAATCTCTTCAACCTTTATAAAAGATTAACAGAAGTTCTCAGTTACCATAAGCTATGTATCCAGACCGTTCAGTAACTGGGTACAAAACCATTGTTGAACATAGTGAAATATAATCGAATGACTTCTCTTCCAGGAAACAGATAGGCTGATGCGAAATGACCAATCGCGCATGTAAATCAAATGACTAGTCGACCAATGAAATCGCTCTTTAAGACCAGAAATGAGTTTTGAGCTCCAACATTGGCCGCCATTTATGTTAAGCTTTTTTTGTTGGTTTGGCGACTTTAAGCTGCACCTACGAAAATTTAGTTGCCAACCAACTATTCTACTTTTTTAAATGTTACTAGCCAAAGATTTTGCAAATAAACGCCGTTTGAATTCGAAGCGGGGCTTTCTGTCGGAGTCATTCGCAGTGGGGAAAGCCATTAATCAGTTAGACATGTCATCTTTTTGTGATATACCCCTATAGGTACGGTTATCAGTCTACGTTAGAATTAAAAATGCACGTCAACGATTTGCATCTAGATAAATAATGTTTATTGGAAATTTCCTTGAGATGACGTTTTTGAAGCAACTCAACAGTTTGATCTATAAGAATGAGACAGAATTAAATTTGGCGATGAATGTCTTTTATGCTCTGGTAAAATGTTAATCACACGATCGGATATATTGTCACCTGAGGTAATGGTATTCCTTCTTGTCATGTATATAGGGAAAATTACAACAGTGTCTTTTTCTATGCGTTATTATCGTGTTCGAGAATCGTGTGTAGGTATTTTTTATTGGATGAGACCGAAGGTCGAATCCAATAAAAATACCTACACACGATTCGAGAACACGATAACAACAGATAGAAAAACACACTGTTGTAATATTTCTTTTATTATATACCTTTTAGGAAATGACATTAAGAAAATTCTCTTAAATGGCTAAGAAATAACCAACTTTCCGAAAAACCCGGAACGTCAATACACAAAAAAGAAGTCAGTGTTTAACGGTACTCGACGAATACGGTTTTTTGCTACACGCCGAATATCGATTTTTTTTCTGTCGAGTTGTATTTGACAGCCAGGTTTTACTCCATATCTTTTATAGGTATATAATAAATCTTATTATTCGGACAATTTTTCCGACGGACAATACATGTGAATAATTAAATTATTGTAACCAGCAATTTCTTCATTTTCCACAATGTTTTCCAAAGTTTTTTTTCTAGGGTGGGGGTCAAAAAGCGTCATAGTGTGGAAATGGGTTAATCATGAACCTTTATAAGGTTTTGTTCTGTAAAATGCATTTTGAGAATATTTTCTAGCTTCTGATAACACATCATGTTTTGAATTAGTTTGAAATGAAAGAGTTTTTATGTAACAGAAAATAAAATTCCTTTTGATCACATCACATCCCAAGGAATTTTAGGGGTTGGGTCAATTCTGGTATAGAAATAAAGGACAAACAGCCATACATCAAAATACCAGACTTCTTCGAAAGGTACTTTTTTGTCATTATAAATATAATCAGTATTTTTGTCAATGACTTTTTGGCTTCATATTTAATCCTTGTCACGCTGTATAAATTCATTACGGAATTACATTAAGTCAAAGGGCTGAGAGCACTGATAGAACTTCTTGTTCAATAATCAATATTTCTTTTGAAAATTAATTTCATAACATCTCTAACAAGAAAAGTATAAGCAGGAGGAGTAGACCAAGGCCAGACTGCGCTGATCTTTGTCTATATCTCCTGCCCAAACCGTAATATACCGGGTTCAGTATGACAAGAGTTAATATCGCGTAAATATCCGTATCTCTCTTTCTAAAAGAAGAACATTTATCTCTAAAACTGACTCACATTTTGAGAATCTAGTTTTTCCGGGGGTGCTTCTAAATTGTAATAATTTAATTTTTAGTTTTATCTATCAAAAACAGGCGTTTTGATTGGTCGAACAAAAATTAATCATAACTCCGTGAACAAAATTCCAAGCACGCAGCAAATTTGTATACTTCTGTACAAAATAGTCCCATACAAAAAAGTATCAAAATGTGTGAAGTTTTTGCTTTTTCGCTCGATGCTATTAAATTATAAAAAATGAAGAGACTATTTTTTGTTTTCATGGAGGTATGAACCGAAAAACCTAATCACACTTATGTATGAATCCGCTTCTCGTATTCATACAGTGTGATAAGTTTCTTGGTTCATACCTACATGAAAACAAAAAAAAAATCTCTTCATCTCTTAAATAAATAGATATTTTTCTAGATAATTTTAGTCATACTGTGTTGTATTTTCAAATCATAAGTGACCCAATCCTTGTTTATAAACCTCTATTACATTTAACAGATGCCATTAACCCATTCCCACACAATACCGCTTTTTGACGCCAGCAAGAAAAACGAATGGAAATCATTGTGTAAATCGAAGAAATTGCTTGTCACTAGCAATTTCTTCTATTTACACAATGATTCTACACAGATAGATGAAAAATTCTTAAATTCTATAAATTTTTAATTTTCGTCTCTAACTCCTTTCAATCTGGACTAGTCTGAAGTTTTGCCGTCTAGTAATTGTTTAAACTGATCTGGTCCCCTGTACCCAATAGCGGCCAATCACCTATGCGTTTTATGTGCTGTGTTAATAACATGACAATTGTTTAACCAATTAAACTGGATTGGTCCCCTGTAACCAATAGCGGCCAATCACTTATGCGTTTTATGTGCTGTGTTAATAACATGAGAATTTTTAAACCAATCAAGTAACTAAACAATGCAAAAATGGTGAAGTTGCAGTGAAGTCTAAAAGTGGCTCTTGAACAATTTTTGGAAGAGAATTTTTTGCTCTCATTTTCAAATCTCTTACTGTTATACTTTTAAACAGTTGAAAGAAGAGAATTATGCTGATTTGTAATGGAAATGACATTTCATAAATATAAAGAAAGAAATGAAGCAAAAATATTTCGCGTTGAACGTAGCTGAGCGACGATTCAAGAAAGCATGCGCCCAGATTACTGAACCAGCGCCTGGGCGAAGTACAGAAACGCTACAAAATACAAAATACAATACAAAAGCCGAACAGGTTGCCGATTTACGCAGAGAGCTGTTCAACGAGTCTATGGAAATCGTTTATGCTTATGACTCTGATTATTCTCCAGACTCTGAATAGTAAGAGTCGCACAGTTGGTTAACCAAGTAAAGCCTGAATGAAACCGGAATTTATCGGGTAGACGCGTTATCTGTCGATTGCACCGAACATTTCCTTATTTGTGGTTTCAATGATGTATTAATTACGTCATCAACTACCGCTAGCAAGTCAGTCATTATCGGCATTACATGAAGACTAACGACCTCATCCGATAAATAACGATGTTTCAAAATAGGGCATGGGGAATATACTACAGTAAAACCTCGGTAGTTCGTAGCGCAAGGGACCTGGGAAATTTATACGAATTAAGCGTAGTACGAACAAAACGGAGGGCAAGAGGTCGGCTGTTTGAGTTACACAGAACCCGACATGGTCCGATCTGTCCCCTATTTAGGAATTGATTCTAAATTGGTTATTTTTTCTAAACAAGACCCGCAGATATTAATTGAGGAAAACATAAATTAAAAATTCCCCCTCTTATATTTTTATGCTTTACCTCTATTAATTCTTGGGTTTTTTAAACACAGTGTTTGTTTAAAATGGTGGCCCCTATCAGAGTGATTTCCGTTTACAATACATTGGATCAAATCAATCTGAGTATTCTATTATCGAATCATAAGATTAAGGACCAATGATTGTGGAGAAAGCAACCGCAGAATAAAATAAAGTGGTTAGAATTTCTAAATGGCCAATTACACTGATACTAATGGGGCTGCGTCAAATTTTCGGCGATGACTACGGAATCTTTATTCGATTAATTACCCACCTTACAAACCAATCAGCCCCTTTTAACAAAAGGTACACGATGACACATTACTTGTCATATAGATCAGCAGGTGTGAAAATCAAGGTAAGTGATGATTGGTGTCAATTAGTTTATCACACCTTCGAATTAATCATAGGAGTTTGTGCTATAATCATACTTTCGGGACTTGAAATGGCCTACGAACTACGAACCACTGACGTTCGAATTAGACAGAGTTTTCTAACAAAGCTAAAGAAGGAAAAAGATCGGGACCGAGTAAAGTATACGAACTAACACATACCTACGAACCAGTGACGTTCGGATTAACGAGGTTTTACTGTATATCAAATCATATATATAGTAAATCTAGCAAATCTAACCCGAAGAAAGAGCATTTATCAGGTATAAATAAAAAAAAAAATGGAAAGCAGATACTATCGCTGTATAAATTTCAAAGAAATCCTGTTCAAGAGCCGATTTACCAAAAGCATAGAGCTGGTAAGGCCATTTATTTATAAATGTACACTATAAAGTAAAAGAGGAAAATAAAGGAGATTGCATTGAAAGGAGGTCAAGTAGATAAAGCATTCAAAAACTGAATATACAGTAAATTAGAATGACCATATTGGACTCAGAAATCCATCCCGATCAAAACGTTTCGACTCTAGTCAGCCATTGCATATCGCGCAGTCTGACCAGGCCCGTTACTTCTCACATTTTTTCTTTTTCATCTGGTGGGTCATATCATCGGTCCACTGACAAATATATTGTAACTGCAGCTTTATCATAGATGTAGTTATGATATTTTGCTCGCGCACCAACGATATATATTTTACTCAAGCTCTAAGAAAAGTGTTCACTTGAGTTAGATTGAGTCCTTCGGTAAGTAAGATACTTTTGCCCCAATTGAAATAGTATTTTGAATTTCGTTCCCTATTTCATATACCGTGTTTCAAACACGGATGAAATTTCCGTGTAATTCAGAGAGGAAGAAATCAAATGGTCCCCTCCTCTTTCTACATAAAATCTCTATAAAATGTCTAGAAACTGTAGTTTACATCACGAAATAGACAAAAGCGTCATTATTTGCAATCAATTCGGCCTCCTCTGCTATTTTCAACATAGACTTTTGATTTATTTTATATCTTATATAGATACGTTTTACCTACACACTCTTATTTATAAAAAGAAGACCGCGGCCATAAGCGCGAGGGACTCCTAGACATGGGGTCCCGGGATCAATTCCCTGTCGTCACGAAAATGAACAGGAAATGGTTAAATATATATGATATATGGGCTAATTTGCTAGCTTGAATGGGGTTTACAGCAGTTTAACAGTATTTTAGTCATATAGCGGATGGAGCACCTTACCATGGATTCCTGGTATCTCTACCACCAGTACTACCACAACATCCTTTCCAAGCTTCATCCCTGCTCATCCCAAATAGGTTTACGAATATCCACATTTTTAGTTTGAGACAAATGTCGGAAAGGATATAGGATTGAGCACAGGGCCTCATGATTCATGAATGAACTAAACATATGATAATTTCATAGTTGTAGAAGGAACAGTATTAAGACACACAATTCATAAACGAGGTGCTTTATTCACTTTGAGTTTCTTATTTGGTGTTAATCTTGACACGAAATATGATGTTGTAGAGGATGAAAAAAGATTCTCTCCAATATCTATTAGATATAAATTATGAACGAGCCAAACATATAGAAATTTAACCTTTTCTTTAAAATGTCCGATTCTAACGTCCCTGTGATATCATACTAAAGAAAATATTGTGAAAAAAGAAGAAATTACTTGTGACAAGCAATTTCTTCCTTTCTAACAATGTTTTCTATCATGTAGGATTATTACTTCATGAATTGTACTCAATTTATAATGTCTTCTGCTACCACTTTAAATTTGGACAAGTCAAAAATTTTGAAAAAAAAGGAGATGAATGAGGTGTAGCAGGCCTCGTTGTTTTAAACGAGGAGCTTTATTCACATTCTGTGTCGGATGTCGTGTTCGGTTTTGAAATGAATGATGATAACGTAAATAATGGTTAAATTTTTAAAAGTAATTCATTATATATACAAAGTTTCTAATTTATCGTGTAAGCCTTTCCTATCTTGAAAATTTTAGACTTGTCCAAATTCAAAGAAGTTGCAGACGACATGCAAAAGCGAATGCAATTTGAAAAGTAACTATCCTACTGGATAGAAAATATTGTAGGAAAACAAAAAATACTTGTGACAAGTAATTTCTTCGTTTCCCACGATGTTTTTAAGAATAAAATCACAGGAATGCAAAAAAGGGGTTGTACAGGAAAGGGTCAACCTATAACTTTGTTTCTCTAAAATTTTAGACTTGTCCAAATTGAAAGGAGTTGCAGAATTCAATTTAAAATTTATGGAATTTTGAAAATCTTTGTATTTGGGGGTAGGAAACATTGTTGATAATGAAGAAATTGCTTGTTATAAAAAAAAATCTTCATTTTCCACAATGTTTTCAAAAGCATTTTTCTTCGGGCTACAGAAAATAATGATAAAAAAGTCACTTTGAGGGAATAGGTTGAATAAAATAAACATTTTTGTATTTAAGACTAATTTCAAAGCTTAAATACTTTGAGAGGCAAAATAGTTCGTAAAATCATTCGCTAGTTTGTTCAATATTTTTATAGCAGTGTGTGAGTTCTGCTCTGGGGTGGAAATGCGAAACTATAAGTATATCGAGTACAAATTCTATCTGATTATTCCAAGTGAACCTTATCGAACTTATGTATTGGACAGGTGTGCAGCATTTCTTAAATAACCAGCCCGGGAAGTAACGACCGAATATTGTATGATTTATTCGCAGAATAAACAATTTCGGCGGTATGTTTAGTTCTCTTCTAAAAAATGGAATTCCAACGTTTTTCGGTCTTGGACACAAAAGACTTATTTAAAACAACAACAACAACAAAAAAAAAACCCTTAGTATTGAACTGTCGTCGTAGTACAATACGCAAAGTTTGCATAACTAAGTATGTCCTGCGTGGTTAGTCAAAGGAGCACGTGGTTTTTACGTAGCGAAAACGTTCCAGCTCCGAAGTTTGAATTTAGCTATGTAGATATTAAAAAATGACATCTAATCCATTCCAACACAATCACGTTTTTTGACGCGCCCAAGAGAACCAACTTTGGAAAACATTGTGGAAAATGAAGAAATTGCTTGTTAGAAGCAATTTCTTCATAATCACAATGTTTTCTACCCAAAAAATAGCAAATATTTTTTAAATTCAATCAACTAAAAATCGTCATCTGAAAAAAATCTGAATTAGGACCAAAATGTTGTCGTCTGGTAATTGGTCAACAGTATTCTCATACATCTCTTTACCTATCATAACCGCCGTAAATACATCCTAACGATTACGCAGATGATATACGGTTAACTACGGTTTAACCCATTTCATTACAACAAGTTTTTAGACTGGTCCAAAATAAAAAAAAAAAGTTGCAGACGACAATATTTTGTTAATGAAATTTCATAACTTTATATCTCTTATGATAGAAAACATTGTGGATAATAATGAACTTGCTTGCAACAAGCAATTTCTTCAATATTCCAAAATCTTTTCTGAAGCTATTTTCTTGTGGGCGTCATATTGAATTCGGTTAACTAAGAATTTAATACTGTTGGGGTAGGTTTGTGTGAGGTTATGTGGGGAAAGGGAAGTTGTAACGAAAAACGCACTAATATTGCTTTGTTTACAGTATCTGAACACAGTGAAAGTATACTACGGAATACCATTAGGACCATCGCCTTTTCTGTGTAAAAATTTGAACACCAGGCACGAGAGTACGACGATAAGAACACGGGAGTACGAGAATACGAAAGCCAGTTCCAAAAAATTTGACACAATTCACCTCTCATGACATAGAATCTATCCGAGATGTGACAGACGAAAAAATTCTGACCAAGTTTCAAGGCAAAGAACCAAAATGAAGCTTCAAGGGTAGATTGGTACCGCATCAACTTTGACAACGGCGTGGGTTTTTTTTGTGTGTGTGTGTGTGTTGTTTTTTTTTTTAAACATGTCGACAAAGTACCAATCCAGAATTCTCACAATGTGACGACGGCCTCTTTACGTTGCTAGATCATAACGCTGACATTGAGCACTGTTTTTTTCTAAAATAGTGCTCAATGTCTTTAGGTTTGAAACAAACATAAATAAAAAAAAACATAAAAAGAAACAAACAACAACAACCCGTATAAGATGCAAGTATATGTCATAAAAAAGCGACGTTCAACTGAAATTATATACAGTTTAGGATATACGTGGTTTAATTTTTCTCTTAAATATTAATTTCGGCGGATCGTTACTTCGCTAAATGTTATTTAATACAAAGGGAATTTCCTTGGTATGAATAAAGAGTTTGGAATTGAAGAAGCTACTAAAGTCACTATACATTTTTGTTTTTTATCTTATGAATTTTTGAGTTGTTACTATACTCGATCATTGGGATGTTTCATATCCATAAACATCTCCAGACTTCTTTTTACAAAATCAATCCACGTTGACAACAACAAGGATGGAAAAAAAGATTTGTTCAAATAAACGCTTACGTGCAAGAGAATACGCACTAAAAACCGCGAAGACATTCGTTATATTGATCAAGCAAAGATCAAATGTCATTGGATGTATCAAGCAATCAAATTATAGGTCAAATGTGAACGATGCGTCAAGATCTTGTTTACCCAAGTTTTTGCAGATATAAGTGATTTATTGAACGATCATTCATCACATATTTTTACATTCTAAGAAAGGGTTTTCCGTTAATGCCAGAATAGAATAATGCATGGAAATGGCATGCAGGAGGGATATGTTTGTCTGAAGGCGTTCACCTGTCTTATATCGAAAATTAAAGTCAGATTTTGGCAAGAACCTCTACATGTTTGTTCTTTGGTGCGATCTTCGGTGATGAATGTACTTAACTTGTGAGCTGTACACTCCCAATGGTGGACCCTGCTGTACAGATTGGTGTTACAGTCACTTCTTGTGTGAGTCTCAATCACACATAATTAACCCTTGTCACGCTGAATTAATATCCTATACAGAATTGCTTTGAAATGAAAGGACTGACAGCACAGAAAGATCTTAATGAACGTTACTTTTGAAAATGAATTATTTAAACAACTCTAGCTGAAAGCAGACAACCAGGAGGTGTAGACCAAGATCAGACTGCACTTATGTGCAGGCTGATCTTTGTCTATACCTCCTGCCAAAACATGCATATTCCGGGTTAAGCATGACAAGGGTTAAGGATTTCTCAAAACAAATGAAAATAAAACTTGATACAAATGAAGGGTATAGGTTCTAGCCCGCTTACAGACGTGTGTTCGGACGAAAACTGCTGAACAAGCTAACTAGAATATCCAGTTTAAAAAACTTAATTTTAGATTCGTCTTTAAAATTCAAGCGTTATGCTTGGCTGACTTTTTCTTTTCATACTTCGATGAATAAATTAGAGAGCGAACAGCTATCTTTTATGTTGCGCACTAAGTCGATCAACAAAATTGTGCCTTAAACTAACTTAATAATTGCTTTGTTTTGTTTTAGTGAAATATTACAAGAAATAAAAGGAATATCGAAATATGCCTCAGTTCTTTTTAGCCCCGACGCTGAGCGTGGCTAATTCCATAAGGTTTTTTTGTAGTATATCAGCCCGTAAGTGAGTATGTTCGCCGACCTTTCTTTTAAAAGTCTCTTCTTCAGATTTTAACCAAAGTTTACAGGAAAAGACATTTTGGCACCCTCACGTTGATGCCTTCAAGACATTTTAATTAGATGATAAAGATGAATTTAATGTGTGGGGGTGTCAGCACTACATGGTGTCAAATGGTAATTAACCCCCATTACAGCGAAGTGGATGGGGTATACTGGAATCGCCATGGTTGTCCTCCGTCTCTCCGTCCGTGGACGGATTTTTGACCGGAGTTTTTGGACTACACTATTGCAGCTAAGTTGTACACCTGAACTTTTCAAGCCTCTTCTCCTATTGGCTGTTGAAGTATCTCCTTTAGAACCCATGAATTTTACTAAATTGCTGTTGTCCGAAGCATTTCTCCTTCACTATCACATGCACTGAACTAAAATTAAAATCAAATGTACCTGGTAGTATTTAGTTGTTTATATGGAATTTTCATGGTCATTATTTGTTGCTGAATTATCTCCCATTCAAATTGTATATTTTATTGATATTTTATTTTCTGGAGCATTTCTCCAACAGTTTTGCATGTAAAAGCATGTAGCATAATAGCGCATTTAAATTGGATTTCAGTGCACACAAAACTACAGGAGTATTGCCACAGGCAACAAAAGTTCAGAGAAATTTACACAGATTCAAGGGAGAAAATTCATCAAACCAGTATCGTAATGAAAACTGTAGATGCAAAACCTTCTTATAACAGCAATATTGTTGTTGAATTGAGTTTAGTGCATGCAATACTGTATTGGTGTATTGCCAAGAACAATAATAATTCAGTCAAATTTATAGGATGAAGGGGGGGGGGGTAATACAGCAACAAAAATGTTTGGTCAGGGTGCATCCTAGAGAATTTTTTTATTGGGGAACGGTGTCAAAGATTTCAGGTATAATCAGAAAGGATGGTGAGGTGAAAAGTTTTGGGACGTGACGCAGATTTAGACGCAGCAGGAACCTTTAACATTTTTTTATCTCCCTCTGGCTTTCGCAGCATGTGGACTCTCAATGGAGCGGTTGAAGTAGTCATGACTATGGATATACCTAGAGAAATGGAAAATTATTCATCAACACCGTTGTAATATTTGTCGTTTTGGACAGCTTTGGAAACAAATGTATTTGCGACATCCTTGGGCTTCGTTTTAGATTCATACATATCGGTAGGTTATTTGATTTTGAATGGTACACGTTGGATAATATTTAGAGTTCTAGAATAACAATCGTTCCAAACCTCTTTTTGGGCTAAAAAAGAAAAAAAAGGGGGGAATCACGAATTTTTACCTAAATTGAAGTTATTTGATCCTTTACCAAGGAAATCTGCTTGAATAACGTCACTTTATGACGTTGGAGAATGCTAATATTTTGATGACGTCACTTATGACTGATCATTGTTACTCCCCTAAAGAAAAGCGTTCGTGTAAACTTTTTAGATTATGGAGAAATTGCGTGTTACAAGTAATGTCTTCATTGTCTACAGTGTCTTCTGAAAAATACAGATTTAAAAAAATCATATACTAAATATTGTCGTCTCATAATCATTAACTTTGGACCAGTCTAAAATTTTGTTAGATAATGAACAAAGACAGTAGTAACATTGTCTGGTTTGTAAGACATTGAAATTAGCCTTATTGTGCGTGATTTAGATATATTTGAAAATAAAGAAAAGGGAGAAAAAAAAGACCAAAGAAAAGAAAAAAATCAACTTTTAATCATTTAATTAGGTTTTCTGGGAAAGTGCATCATTTTTTTTCCGTAAGAGATATAGAGGAAGAACATTACGTCGGTGCGCGAGCACTATGTCGTAACTACAGCTTTAATAAAGCTGTAGTTACGACATTTTGCTCGCACACCGACGATAAATAGTTGACTTGTTTTACTAAACTAAGAAAAGACTAGACATCTCCCTAGGCAAAACCTTCCAAACTAGATTAGACGTTACGCTAAACAGCACCGTGCAAATCAAATTTAGTTCACAGAAAGTGAATTTTCATCGACTATTTCCATGTCTTTAATTTGCTTCCTTAATTTTTTGGTTTATTGACCTGTTTTGCTAGAAACTGAGAAGAAGAATCGCCCGCCGGAGGAATTTACTTTTGTTGGAGTTTTTTTGAAAATGAAAATATTACCGACCAATGGATCGTTTAAATAACTGCAAAGTTGGAGTATACAAAATACTACGCAGCGGCCCTGAAATGTCAAATCACGAGCCCGAGGCCCTTACCAATGGTTCAAGCAAATTTAGAGTCTTTTTTAGCGGAAATAAAATTTGTCTTTGTTTCAGTTGTTGTAACCTAGTTTTCAATAATAATAATGAAAATAATGAAATTCCTATTTTGGCTTATTCAGTTTTAAAGCTAGCATATGATTAAGTAATTAAAAAGTCTTGATTAATGAGATTCAAACCTGTCAAAACACCCCCACTCCCTACACTTCTCCCTTATATATAAGGAATATATGCGACACCTTGACCGTCAAATTGTTTGTCTTTCGGTAGGGCTGTTGATTTTGTACGATCTTTTCTAAATGACCAATTGAGCGATCGTGTCTGTCAATCAAAGAATCAATCGACCAATGAAATCATTCATTTGTGGCGGGAAGTGGACTTTGAACGACATTAATTCGAAACTTTTTTGTTGGTTCGGCGACTTAAACGTAGTATCTACAGCTTATTCAAGCTATAATTACGACGTTAAGGTCGCAAACTAATTGTTCTCATTTTTTCGTGGGCCTAGCTAAAATTTTGCAAAATAACACCGTCAAAAATCTAAGTGGAATATTCTGTCGAAACGCAGTAGGCGGGACCAGAGGAGTGGGCGGTGGTGATTAACTGTTGTGACTGTACTTGTAGGAGGAACGGCAGGGAGCCATAGTCAGGTGCACGACATCAAACCACAATCAATTAGACAAATAATTCCTTGAAAAGAAAACCTTTTCTTGCCTTGAAGCAGTTTGAGTGATTATCCACCACCGTAAATGATAAAACTACATGTTTTAAAAGAGAAACAGAAAAGTTTGCATGACGTGTGCAATTAATTAAGAATTGAAGTCTTGGTTATTAGTCAAACGTGCGTGTATGTCAAGAGTAGGGTAACTTGTTAATAAAGTAATCCCATTTCTACTTTCCCTGGACAGAAATAAATCGATTAAGTCAATCGAACTAATCCCGTTTCATTGTCTTAATGCTGTGAATGGACCATGTGGGAGTTAACGTGCCCATTTCTTAATTTGTTGACAATTTTGAACATCTGCCAAATGAATGACATTGTTTTCACGAAGGATAAAAGAAGTTCCTGTAATGTAGAGTTGGCATATTTTGAATGCCTGTTTTTCATGTACATAAAGAAATAAGGATTTAACGAAGAAGTAAATCCAAGAACATTGATCTTTATTTACATCTGGAAATTCTTCCTATCTAACAAGAATTTCTTTTCATTCTCCTTAAAATTTACGGATCGCTGGTCCCGTCTCGTTTCTACGTTTGCAACGCCACCTGAGCCCGACAGGGTATTCCGCTTGGGTATTAAACTGCGTCATTTTGCAAAATAAATGGCCAGTCACATTCAACAAAAAAGGTAAATGGTTGGATGGCGACCTAAACATTGTAACTACAGCTCATTTTAGCTTAAGTTACGATCGACGTTTAAGATCGGTAAGGCGAGAGATCGCATGACAGCCTGAAGTAGTGAATTTAGTGGCTGCCATTATTCGAACAGTTGTAAATTCCTTAGAAAATTTGATACTTAGAACTGTTGCATATGGATGTCAAATCCCAAACAGGTCATGTACGAAATCATGTTTCCGCCGGCCACTTTTCGACCAACGAGGAACTCCTAAAGTGGAAATTAGGCGCACTAATTTAGGCGTAATTGTCTTGTCTTTTGGGATCAACAGTCATAGGTCATGAACGAGGATTTATTAGCCAGACTAGAGGCACCGTCTCTTTTCCACATATGAAAAGGTCGGTTAGTTTAGGTAAGCTGACATCCGCTTGCCGTCCTCTGGAATATAAAGTCAAGGACTGAGACGTCTTATTCAAGAATAATTGCAATACTTCAAAATAGAGTATTTTCATTGGCCCAAATCGTATCACGTGATCAAATCAATTGCACTTTATACCTCGATAAAAGGCAGAACTATTTTCGACAAAAATAGAAACAAACAAGGTCAGGGATTTCCGATATTGGGAATTCACTTCCAAGAAATACCAAACTTGTTTTGTTACTATTTATAGTCATCACCTTTTGAATTTCGATTTCCTCGAATTCCTTTATACTTCCATGGATTCCCAATAAATAGATAAACAAATAGTGTCCTTATAACAATTATAATGATCGTTTTAAACATGAAGATTTCGAAAAACTCACATTTATTAGCCGTAAATCCGAGATGTCGAATCGGCTTCGCCACATCAGCATGCATCGTGTCCATGTGGTAGGTTTATATTTCTTGTCTATTACAAAGCATCTATTCATAATTCTAACTGTTATCGACCCAGATATCATAATTTACAGAGTTTAAAGTTAGTATTTCCTCATAATAATTCCAAATAAATCCAACGAATGTTCGAATTTCCATTTCAAAAAACCCAAGCGACGAAATAAAATGTCCGCCGTTATGTACAACGACTCGATCGATAAACTGTGTCAATGTACCCATACGCCTGTCAAAGAAAAAGTAACTCCGCCCACAGTTCGTTTATTTGTTTTTATATTCATCTCTCTATCCGTTTTGGATTTGAAAATAGACGTATTGCAATTACATGGGCCGAGTGTATTTTTCACTGCGTTTATTGGAGTATAAAGTGCAATTGCCTTAGCACATGGCTTAAACATAACGCCCTACGGGCGTTATTTGCCATGTGCTAAGGCAATTGCACTTTATACTCCAATAAACGCAGTGAAAAATACACTCATCCCTATAAAATAAAACTAAAGAATAGATGCAGAACTCATGAAAGGTTAAATATTTGAGCACTTTGATCACTCCCGTGTATTTAAAATGTTTTTTCTTGTTGGACTGGTTTTTGTAAAAGAACTACTTTTACTCTCCCGTGCACCCAAGAGTAGTTTCACATTTCTCCTTTTAGCATGATATTGTCGACTATTAGAGATACTGAACCGTATTCGTGTGTGCTAATGGATATTTATCGGGACTATTTGTTGTTTAGCGATTAGGCTTGAAACCCATCCCCCACGAGTTAGGCCATTCCAAATTTCTGTGGTTGTTGTGGTCAATGTAAAATCTGTATAAATGTTTTTTGCTAATGGTATCATTGTTATAGCATGCACTTTAAATTAAAGAACGTTTTTTAAGATGAACCCAGGTTTGAACCCCACTGAGACTTGTACGCTCAAAAAAAATATATATACGCTGCCAAAACTAGGCCTTTTCACTCTAGTTTTATTTAATGAAAAGCGGACAGGAGTGTAAGCTATAAGCATCGGTGTAACAGTATTATTCCACCTTCACAGGTTCAGGCGGTGCTTAGGAAGAAACTTTCCGCGATATTATTTACTACAAAGAAAAGACTACTAATTTCGACATTTCCATTCTTCGACTTTTCAAAGTTCCGACTTTTCGACGGCTCCGCTTTTATGTTTCATTGTGAATCATATCCTTTATGCTAGATCTAAAAGTCTATTTTTTTACCAATGTTAAGTGAAAAAAATCCTCTTTTCTACTATTCCATCCGAAAATTTATTGCGAAAAGTTGAAGTAAGAAGTCAATAATTTCCACTTTTCTAGTAAAACGTGAGGTTGAAAAGTCGAAAGTTTTTTGACAATTGTCAGGTCAAAATTTCAACTTTTCGACTTTTCGAGTGACATTATTCCAGAAATGTGGAAGTCAGAAGACGTAATTTCTAGTTTTCGAGTTCCTCGAAGGCCAAAAAGTGGATGGCGAATAGAGGATTCAGTATGTCTTTAGACTTCCTGGTGTATGACGTCTTTATTTTAGGTTTATTTTTGAGTTTTTTTCCAAGGCCGCCTTTTTTTTCCATTTTTAACGTTACAGCAAAAAAAAACAAAAAAACAACCCAAAACAATTTGGGTAAAATATTACATAACATTACGATTTTCTTCTCTTTTTTTAAGTATAGGTCTTAATCGCATGATCTTGTTTTAAAGGAATGAGCTTTGTTGCATAAGGATGTAGAAAAACACAAGTTGTGCGTGTGTATGTATTTCTCAAATGTAAAAAAGAATCGGGGTGAATAATGCGTGACGTAAAATAATACAATAAAAAAATTACTTTATGTTTATTAACCCTTGTCATGCTGAATAAATTACTTTACTAAATTGCTGTTAAATCAAAGGACTGAAAGCACTGATAGAACTTGTTGTTCAAAGAGCAATGTTTTTTAGAAATCAATTTCATAAACAACTCCGGCAGCAAAATTACAAGCAGGAGGTGTAGACCAAGACCAGACTGCACTTATGTGCAGGCTGGTCTTAGTCTTCATCGCCTGCCAAAGCCAAAATATTCCGGGTTCAGCATGACAATGGTTAAATTGGTCGAAACACGAGCTAATCGGACAGAGGGCGTGTTCAGGTAATCTCCTTTTTTGTTCACAAAATAAAGCAAATTACTGGATTGATATATAAAAATATGGTAAGAAATACATGAAGCATACTTACCTATTACAGCATCATGATTTGAAAATCTTAATAGAAGTTGGGTGGGGTAAGATTCTTCATTACTTGTGTAGAAAGGTACCCTGATTTTTGCATGTCGAAAGATTAGGTAGGGTAAGGTCTAAAAACATTTGAAAATAAAAGAAAATCATTGTGCGATTTTTTTTTTCGATATAAGTCTTCTAAAATTGATTCAGCTAATTGCATTTTTAGAGTTGACATATCACTTTGTTTTACTGTGTGTGTTTTTGTTGTTGTTGTTTGGTTGGTTGGTTTTTGTTTTTCTTTTGATGTTGTTGTTGTTTAATCATTTAAACCATATCACCTTTTGAGAAAATGGGTCTACATTTCGACAAGTACATTTATCATAATATTTTATATAAATTCTTATTGATACCCCTATATTGAAGAAGATGGAATGTATTGTTTTACATCTGTTCTTTACGGTCTTGCGTATGTCTGTAACAAATATTTTTGATAACTATTAATCACAAAGATCGGAAACTTGGTAAGGTGTATAAGCAACTATGGACCTCCCTAGCGTTTTTGAATTCAGGTCAGCACATTGTCTAATTCCTGTGAACATTACGACTTCGTTTATTTTTAGACAAAACAAGCAAACGTGATATTCTTTCGCCGCATCATTACTCGCAGCGATTAAGAATCACAGCAGCTAAAATCTTGGTATTGTGCATCTGCTAGAGGTTCTTCATGCCGCTTTCCGAATTGACCAATCGCTGGCCCCAACTGACTCTATAAGCCCCGCCCATTTACTTCGACAGAAATTTCCGCTTCGATTTTTAACGGCGTTATTTTGCAAAATTTATGGCCAGTATCATGTAACAAAAAAGTAAAATAGTCTGTGACCTAAACGTGTTAACTACAGCTTGAAAAAGCTGTAGTTACGACGTTCAAGTCGCTAAACCAACAATATAGGTAAACAAAATTGCGGCCAATTTTGGAGTTCATAAGCTCAGGTCCGGGCTGAATAAATTATTTGATTGGTCGGTTGATTCCTTGAATGACAGACGCGATTGGTCAATTGATGTCCGCCATTCATTGTTCATACATTGAAAGTGACATATTGCTTCACTCTTTCCACGCCAACTGTTAATGACAGTATCTTGAAATACACACGTATGTAGTCTGATTCTTTCAGGGATACATACAACTGAAATTCCCAAGATGTTCGGCGAAGTGTTATTTCAAATATTATATGATGAAGTGATATATTCATCTGATCTCTTAACCCATTTGCACACAATGACGCTTTTTGTAAAATGAAGAAAATGCTTGAAGAAATTGCTTGTTACATGCAATTGCTTCATTTTCCAAAATCATTTCTTGCCAGAAATTTGAAAAAATCGTAAAAATACATAAACTTTAAATTTTTGTATACATCTCCTTTCAATTTTGACCAGTTTGAAATTTTGCCATCTGGTAATATTTCAATAAAAATATTAATTTGTAAAGTTTGGGTATATACAATATGAAATCAACGATTCTTGTTCAAAATGAGATCAGGAGTGCCGTTAAACGAAACCACGCTCTTCGACTTTTTCGATACAAACATTTGTCCCCAATTTGACTCATTTTAAATCACGTATCTGCAGTTCAACAATACAATACCCCACGACAAAACTTAAGACTGATAGAAATTCTAAGAACATTTAGACGACGAGTCGAACTTGCTTTTATACAGCGAGTACAAAATGCTATAAAATAAGGCAAAAAGGGGTAATTACAAACACGAAAAATCCTTCTTTTCACAATGTTTTTCTTGATACTTTGAAATACGGGGTCCAGTGTAAATGAAGCCAGAAGTATGAACGTTCAATGTACATGTACAATATATTCCAAATTATATAAATACGGGTTCTTCTAGATTTATTCTACAGTTCTACAGTTCATTCATGATGATGTTGCGTGCTGCATGTACGAAAATCTTCCTGGCAAACTTCTTTTGTAGGAAAGCTAATTCATGTCTCTCACCTAATTAGGTGGATCAATTCAGAATAGCCGTTCTATTTCCGGCGTTATAGAAAGACCGCCAGTCTATTTCTAGAAACTTGATTTTTTTAATGACCTGCGCTGTGCGACAAAGCCCTTTCTGATTCTCGTCAAATTTTGCCGCCTGTGCTTCCAGAGGATTTTGTTGTTTTTGTTTTTGTTCTTTTTTTTTTTTTGTAAGAATGATTATTCCAAATGAACAACGGCAAGCCTGGCTATTTGCAACGCCTTATGTCCGCCCATCCGTTATTTCATAAATGTTTGTCTTCGGCCATCATCACCTCAGAAACTATACCGCTGAGATTTCACAGGTAGTCTAATTTGGATTTCTTACAAAGGATTGTAGGATCGCAGCTGAATATTAAACAAACTAATTTACCAATCACATTTTCTAATTAGACCTTGAGTTAACTATGAACTTCAACATTTGTGTTAAGCATTTTCGTTGCTTTGGCGTCTTAAACAGCGTAACTCTAGCTTATTCAAGCTGTTCTTGTGCAATCTATGACGCCTACAAACAGTATTACTTTTGGTTGCATTTTAATTTCCATGAAATTTGTAAAAATACTCTTAATATGCTCATTGGACTATATGCTGGGGTCCCTTGGTGAAAGTCTTCCTATTCCTTAAAATGATTTGATTCGTCGAAAAGTATGGCTTTTAGGATAGGTTTTTTTCTATATATATATATGTTTAATAATGAAAAAAATTACTCCTCCCAACTAGCTTCTTAGATTCTATTGTTCCTTTGCACGAGGATTTTTTTGGTTAAGGTCTTCCTATTTTTTTTAAATACTTATCAATGGACAAACAACAATAACAACAACAACTTACTAAAGCTTTTACATTGAAGGTAACGATATTTAGTAAAATCTTTTATAGAAATGTATTCCTCTCAAACTGTTGTTCTTTCCAGGAAATTTTCTTATGTGAATGTTAACCATTCCTTGAAATAATTCGATTCTTCGAAGAATTAGTACTTTAATAAGCGGCTATTATATACCGCGAAGGATGTGTTCTGAAATTTTAAATTGGTTTCTCACAAACGGGCGATTGGGTGTCAATATTCATTTCCAGGAAATTTCCTTTGTTAGGGTCTATCACATTCATTAAATAATGTTGATTTGTCGAAAAACAAGGTTTTTATTGGCGGTAGCTTTTATAGCTAGCTTTGATAGCTTAAGCTAACAGGCAAAATTTGAGGTCGTCTCAGTGTTCAACGAGTGCAAACTGCCACTGGAGGCTTAACCACATAATCTGTTAAATGCGTACGCCATAAAAAGTAGTTCTTATGCATTTCAGGAATATTGCAAACTCTGCATGCAAGTTCATCTTCTAGAATTTTAGCTCACTTGAGCACATCGATCTTTAAAGAAGTTGCAGACGACAATTTCAAATTGTTGAAAATTTTAAAATATTTATCTCTTATGGTAAAGAACAATGTGGAAAATGAAGAAATTGCTTGTAACAAGAAATTTCTTCATTTTCAACAATGTTTTCCACTACTATTTCTTGAGGGGCGTAAAAATGAAGGATTGTTTTGGAATGGGTTAACTCATTGGTTACTCTATCCTCGTTTCTTTATCAAGAGAACGTTTGACGAAGAAGATTATTGAACAAAACAATGATTTGCTAACTTACAGTGCTTTTCTGAACTTTGATTCCATACTTGAGTAGTAAAACAAAAATCTGTTCTCGGGTTACCGAGTAGATTTCCTAGTTTCTTTGCAGGATTGTCCTTTTGTAAGGTCTTGCAAATTCACTGAAATACTGGAGGCCAAGATGAACACAGCCGTTATGGATAAGGCTTATGTTAAAGATTGTATATTGATATATTGACATATTTTCTTCTCTTAAGTAACGCACTGGATTTCATTATTTATTTACAGGGTAATTTTTCTTATGTAAAGAGCCATCGAATTCTTCGAAATAATTTCAATTCGTCAAAAAACATTCAGCTTTAAGGAAATTGGTCTATTTTACAAATACATTATGTTGTAAAATGTTTTATCTTCTTCAAAACTTGTAATCTTAGAAACGCGTTGCATTTCATTTCTTTTAATGTTACGGGAATTGATGTTAAAGAAAGTTTGATCCATTTGTAAATAGTGGATAGCTTTTTTTTATAATTGTCCCTGTGAAAAAAATGCATATTTGAACTTCATAATAATTGACCAATCGCTGGCCCTGCCCACTTACTTCGTCAGCGCCGCCCTTCGACTATGACAGGAAGTCCCGCTTTGATTTTGAACAGACTTATTTTCAAAATGTATGACAATAAGCATGTAACAAGAGAGTAGAATAGTTGTTGGGCGACCTAAAAACAAAAGAGAGCTTGAATAAACTGTAGTTACGACGTTAACAAAGCGTTAACAAAAACGGCAGCCAATGTTAGAGTTCAGGATTCATTTCTCGTCGCATTGGATGATTTCATTGGCCGACTAGTTATTTGATTGACAGTCGCAATTGGTCAATTGTGAAAGTATCATGGACGGAGATTTCAAGGCAAGGGATGCGACACAGGTCCTCTTTGGCGTCTTGTTTCAACTTGCATAGTTCGAAGCCTTTGATCTGTATTTGTGTTGGTTGATAGTAAGAAATGATATGATTGTTCTATCTAAAAATAAGTGTTAAAGAAAAAATTCTTTTACTTTGCATTTTATAGCTTTGACCTTGACCTTTGACTCACTCAGATCTGGGACTTTAATATGTAGAAAATAATTGTTGAAAGAAGATAGTGTCTCATGAGACATCATATTATAACCTTGACCATTGACTAACTTACTAGAACCTTGAATCGTTAACCCTTTCCTGTTTTTCAAAATTTTAAACCTGTCCAAATTCAAAGGTTTTGCAGACGAAAATTTAAAATGGATTTAATTTGAAAAATAACCATTCAGTAGGGTAAAAAATATTGTTGAAAAAGAAGAAATTGCTTGTTACAAGCAATTTCGTCTTTTTCCACAATATTTTCTAAAGTTCAAAATCACAGGGACGTAAAAACAAGGGATTGTACGGGAAAGGGTTAACTGACCAATCGCGACTGCCAATCAGAGAATCAATCCATTGATCAAATTATTCATATAGACCGGAAGTGAACTTTGAACTCTTACATTGGTCGGTATTTTGTGAAGCATTTTAATTGGTTTTGCGGCAGTAGGCTGGATCCGAAGTAAAAGAAGAGTGATACAAACCCACTTCTTACTATATGATTGCAGTGCAATTCAGTTTAAAAGGGAGGCGGTTCTTATGAAGCCAAAATAGACGAATTTTATACTTTTAACAGATTACGTTTCAGGAAGCTATTTTAAAAGACAGTTTTTTTTTTTGTTTTTTTTTAGAAAAAAATCTTGTATCTGCAAAGTAAATGTCTTAACAATTTAGAAAAGGAATAAAATTAAATCAACGGAAGTTGATAAATTTGTCACTGCGCATAAACTTGCCTCGGGGAAGTCCCTTTAACTTCATGTTGCGCAGAAAAGTATTTTACACCAGGAAAATGTAAATTGAACTAATTTACATTCGGGTGAACTCAATTAGCACCTAGTTTACTCAACAATCACTGCTGAGATACATCCAAGTCTGAACTAGCAAGAAGCATTACAGCATATAACCGGCAGATTAGAGTGTGATATAAGTTGTCAAGTTTCAACTTAACAACTGATATCCCACTTTATTCTGTCGTTAAGGTTGCCAACCAACCGTATTACTTTTTTGTTGCGTATCACCAGCCATGTATTTTCAAAGTGATATTGAAGTGGAGCTTCCTGTCGGGGTCAGTGGGCGTGGCCAGCGATCAGTCAATTCTTTCATTTTATATATCGAGTAACGTGTGCTGAGTTCTAGCCTAGCTGATGAGACCAAAGATCGAATCAAATAGTATTCTATACCCACTTCAAGACTAGATTGATTTATGTGGAAAAGAAAAAAAATGTATTATGTTCTTTGGTCCTTTTTTAGCCGCCGTCATAGCGCAGTCGGTAGACCGTCAGACTCCTAATCTTCAATCATGGAATATCATGGGTTCGATCCCCGGCGGCGGCATTTGTCTCTCACCAATGGGTGGATAATCTTAAACCTAAGTGGGATAGCAGCTGGAGGCTAGGAAAAGATGTTGTGGTAGTACTGGTGTGAGAAATACCAGGAATCCACTGTTAGGTGCTCCAGCCGCCGCGATATGACTGAAATACTGTAAAAAGCGGAGTTAAACCCCATTCAATCAATCAATCAATCGGTCCTTTTTTAACTATCCCCAACCCCCCCCCCCAAAAAAAAAGATAGAAAGAAAAATACTGCTTTTTTTGTTCATAAGTTTTCCTAAGTTTTTCATAAGGGCGAAACGTTTACTCACTGTGTTCAATTTCTTTACTATAATTTTTTCCCGAAAACTTATTTCTAAAGGGGCGTAAAAATAGCGGGATTGTGTAAGATCTGGTTAAATTCTACGCTCTATACGCGGATAATACTACAAAGAGAAAAGTATAAATTACGCATATATTAAATAGAAATTCTAATTTGAAATAACTAATGGGCTGATCGCTTGCCCGCCAACTGACCACCGACATGGCAGTTTAAAAATATCGTCGATGTCGTTCGAAAACGTCGTAACTACAGCTTGATTCAAGCTGTAGTTACCACGTTTTAGAACGACAACGACGGTATACTGGTAGGGACATAAAACAAATGGAAATATTTGATCGACGACCGACGACATAAGTCGCCGTAAGTACAGCTTGAATAAGAGAACAAACCTACAAAACTGCTGGTAAAATGTGTTGGAGTTCAAAGTTTACTTCGATTTCTAAATGTATACTTCGATTAGTCAATAGATTTTCGATTGTCAGCGACCATCCGTTTGTAGCAAACTATTGGTTTTCCAAAAACTCATTCAACTCCGGTACTGCTTTCTGTTAATCTCAAAGATATTATAAAGAAGAAAATTAACAGACATTCTATATAATTATGTGCTCTACGAAAAGAATGGCTTGCTAGACAGATATAGGTTAATTATGACGAATCATTTGTGAATCACAAAATAATCAACGTCATTCTATAAGGACATTATATACCGCTTTACAACCTCATATGACGGACTTTGGCTTCGATACCGCGTACGACTAAACTTGCTGTACCATTGCCAGTTTACATTTTCTTGTGAAATCGAAAACAACCCTATCCCCCCACCCCCACCCCCAAGAAAACGTAACAAAAATGCACAAATTACATTTGGCGGGCTTCACCCTTTACCAGACGACAAAATTTTAGACTGGTCCAAATTGAAAGGAGTTGCAGAAGCCAATTTAATTCTTCTGCAATTTTAGATTTTTCCAACTTTCTGGAGAGAAAACATTGTGTAAAATGATAAATTGCCTTTTAAAAGCAATTTCTCCATTTTATACAATATTTTCCAAATTATTTTTCTTGTGTCATCGTGTAGGAATGGATGAAATCAATCTTAGAACAGAAAAATAAACGCCAGACAGTCCCAATAACATTTAATTCTTTTTCCAAGGCACCTGCATGGTTAGTTTTGCTAACCTTACAAAAAACAACAACATAACAATAATAATAGTACTAATAAAACTTGTTTCAAAAATACTATGTTTAGAGAAATTCTTCTCTATAAATTATTCGTTCAATTCGAGTTTTAGTAATACTTCTCTACCTTTTCCATACCTGCATTAACACTCGCATTACATACTTGTTATTTCGGATAGATGTTTCGGTCTCAAGTGCTTTCAAATTCAAAACGAATCGATCTTCTGAAACGTTTTCAAGTTAAGTGCATGTTTACTCTAAAAGTTTTTTCCATGGCCTCAAAAGTTACCAGGTATTTGTTCAACCGGAAATAATTTAATTGTTAGTTTCGTCTATCAAAAACGAGCGATCTGATTGGTCGAAAAATTTAATTCATACCTCCATGAACAAAATTTTGAGTACGCAGCCATTTTGAATGCTTCCGCACAAAATAGTTCACTACAAAAAGGTATCAAAATTTGTGAAGTTTTTGCATTATTCGCTCGATGCTATTAAATTATAAGAAATGAAGAGAATATTTTTTGTTTTCATGGAGGTATGGACCGAAAAACCTAATCACACAATGTATGCATCCGCTTCGCGTATCCATACAGTGTGATTAGGTTTTTCGGTTCATACCTCCATGAAAACAAAAAATATTCTCTTCATCTCTTAAATGATTGCACATGGTTTTCCAATACTATCCATGTATAGCATCCCTTCAAATCAAAGCACTTAAAGTTCTGAGCCAAGCTTTTTTTCATTTGTTTGTTCAAGGAAGTAATAAATCCATCAACTAAGAGAATATTTTGTTCTGTTTTCATTGAGGAATGAAACGAAAAACCAAATCACGCGGTGTGAAGCCTAAGTGTTATTCGTTTTTTTGTTTCACGCCTCAATGAAAACAAACAAGAAATAGTCTTTCAATTTCTTTTAATGAAATATCAAAAATACTAAAAAGGCATGAATTTGCCAATTTTGGATAGTCTTTTTTTATGGCAGAACTTTTCACGTAATCATACAGACTACATTGTAGTTACGACATTTTGCTAAAGTCGACAGCGGTACCGGACTATGAACATCGGTCGACATAATTATGAAACAGTTAGTTGATTTGACGACTTTAAGCTTGTAATTATAGCTCATTGAAAATGTAGTTACGAGTATCATTTATACCTCCATCTTGACAATATTTAGCCATAAATGTGGCCTCTTGAGAGGTTCAAACCTTGGACGTATTTTTTTGACCAACTGACTTTGCTTTTCACCCCGTGTGGCCACACATATTGATTGCCAAATATAAGCAAACATTCTAATCACTTAACAAGACACTTGAGACAAAAATGTTGAATCTAGAGATACTAAAAAATGACAAGAACCAAGATATTACGAAGAAAATCACACTACACAACTTAAAGACATAACTGTGGTAACCAAGATTTTACCTGGTGAATTAGGTTTTTATCCAAATGTACTTAATTCAAACTTAATCATTCTGACCAAGTATCAAGATATTTGCAGCGTTTAGAGTGCAAACAAGGTATTTCTAGAATTTGATCTAGTAACCTTATTTGCATCACTTCTCGATACTTATATTCGAATACTTTGAAACCTGTCCCAAATTACATTATTATTTGGGTCGTTGTGTACTTTGTACAAATAAAATACATATCATTTTGAGGTAGTCTTTTTTAAAAAAAACCTAAAGAATATTTTGTATCGAAGGCATTTTATAAATTTCTTTAGTCGGATTCGGTCTCTCCTAAAATTTTAATTTCGTTGTTGAGTGATTTATCTATAGAATTTAACTAGCCTATAAATATTAGGATATGGTTCCCGAAATCTGAATAAGACTTAAAATATTCCATTTTCGAAGGCGAAATGGCACGGAAGAATATCTTATGTATAATGAACAGCTTGAATTGATTAAGTTTGTCAATGCAATTGGTATCTTTCGAGTAAGTGGGTCTTGCGTAGATAATTTTCGTACATCCAGCAATTTTCCTAAGGAAGGCATTGTATCTTGAAACGAAAGGCTTAAGGATTCTTTTTAATTTTTATTATTTTCCGTAATGAATAATGTCAAGAAATGTTTTTAAGTCTTTTTCTTTAATGCATTCCGGCGAATTTTAAGATTTCACCATAGATTATCACTTGATTGTCTCATTGAGAAACCTGTAAAAATTATCAAAATGATAAAATACGATGTACTAAAGCGGCCACTAAAATGTCGCATGTATGTGCTCGCGACAATACGACAATATCGTATGTCAGCGTTGTCGTATGTCTCTCAACTTATATATGAGCCTATGCGTGACATTTCCAACCATGTGCTTGACTCGCACAAATTGAGCACCATGGACAGCCATTCGGGGCAATTAGAATATTCGCTGATTGTTTAGAGAAGTTTAGGGTCAGTATCTATGTACAGAGCGCAGAGTGAAGATTCTGATCAGACTGTGCGGATGCACAGGCTGATCTGAATCTTTACTTGGCGCATATGTGTAATGGTTTGAAATGTCACGCACGCCCTCACATATATATATTTCTAAAAACATAAGTATGAAAAAAAGAACGGGGCATAAGTTTATTCAAAAGACTTAAACATACTAAATGAAATATGAATAGGTCTTGCACTGAAACCGTCCCATATTTTTACACCAAATCCCAGATGATAGTGGTCTAGATACAAATATACTGCATATGGCAATTTCTAATTGATTAGATTCCGAGATCCTTTGTCTTAAGCGGTAGAAATCAGCAATAATAAGTAATTTCTTCATTTCCTACAATATTTTCTAAAGCCTTTTTCCCGAGGGGCGTAAAAAGAGGGATTGAGTAGGAATGGGATAAAAATGATACATATCATAATTTATGAATGGAAACGGAGTTTCAAGTGGGACAGTTTAATGAGATATGCGTGGGGTAAATATAGACGCCATTGTCTGTGGTGGCTACGTTTCAGACCTGCATACGTTGAGCGAATTACATACAATGTATTTATCAGTCAGTTTCTTAACGTTACCATATAACAGGGAGAACATAACAGGGATCTCACTTTCAATAACTGTAATAATGAGTTCTGAGATTCGTGTTTCAGAGCTAATTTCAACCAGTTTAAATAACATAAGATTTGTAGAGACTTTTGCAACATGTTTTAGCTTTTTTTTGTGTGTGTTTATTTATTTTTTGTTTTAAGTTTTCGGCTTTCGTTAACGAATTTGATGAGTACCTACCGCGCCTGTCAATCGAGAGATCGATAGACCAATTAGATCTAGCATTCAGACCGGAAGTGAAGTTTGAACTCTGACAATTGCCGACATTAATGTTAAGCTGTTTCATTCATGTTGCGATTTAAACTTCGTAACTTTAGCTTATTCACCTGAAGCTACTACGTTTTTGTCGCCAACCAAACATATTATATATTTTTATATTTTTGTTACATGTCACGAGCCTGAATTTGTGCGCTATCATATCGTTTGTCGAAGGTCGGAAGTCGTGGCTACTGATTTTAGAACTGTATGTCTCTATGCATGCAAGGCTTATGCAATGGGTTCGAGTTGTAACCTGATGAAACCTTCTTAAATCTGAAACATTGCTGTTTTTTTTTGGTTTTTTTTTTTTTTTTTTTTTTGTATCATTTTCATTAGAAAGTAGTCCGTTGGGAGAGAGAAGATGTAAATAAATAAATATCGTTTATTGGAAATTTCCTGGAGATGACGTTCGAAGCATCTCAATTATTGAGTCTATTAGGATAAGACAGGCTTATATTTGGTGTTGGTGAATATCATTCAGTGATGAAGAAAAATGTTTAATAATGCCACTGGATTATTGAATCGTTGCAGGTAATTGCTTTTGATCTTATTACCAGACGACATTTTGGACTGGTTTAAATTGAAAAATTTTTTGGTTGATGAACGTTATAAAAATCTTTAATTTCGGTGGTAGAAAACATAGTGGATATTGAAGTACGAGATGACACAATTTTAGACTGGGCCAAAATTCAAGGAAAATGCAAACGACAATTTTCAAATGGTGATGTTTTAAAAAAATCTTTGTTTATTGAGGTAGAAAAACATAGTGGATATTGAAGAAATTGCTTGTAACAAGCTATTTCTTCATTTGCCCCAATGTTTTCTATAGGATTTGTTCAAAGTGTGTGTGCGTTTGAACTGGTTAATCTCGTTAGTTGCTCTAAATACGGGAGGAAGCTTATTTTCATATTAATTGAATTTGATTATAGTTACCTTCTGATTATAAACCTTATCATGTTAGAAAAGAAATTTTGTTATGTTAAGTAATGTCCCTAGAAATTCTCCGTGTGGAATTATGCTAAGTAATATGTGAAAAATTTGAAAAAAATTATCTGAGTGAGGTATAAATTAGCAAAGATTCTTCAAAGTTAATGATATATCCAATTTGAAGAATCTTATTAAACCCTTTCCTGGTTAATCCCTGGTTTTTACATCCCTATGATTTGGTATTTGAGAAAACATTGTGGAAAAAGAAGAAATTGCTTGTATCAAGCAATTTCTTCTTTTCCATAATTTTTTCTAACCTACTAAATAGTTATCTTTTTTTAAAAAAATAAACTTTAAATTTCGTCTGCAAAACCTTTGAATTTTGACAGGTCTAAAATTTTGCAAAACAGGAAAGGGTTAAAATGTGTTATGCATTGCACATGTAAATTGACCAATCGCGACTCTCAATGAAATGACCAGTCGACCAATGAAATTATTCATTTAGACAAGAAATGAACTTTGATCTGCAACATTTGCCGCCATTTTGTTGTGAGGTTTTGTGTTGGTTTGGCGACACAAACGTCGTAACTACAGCTTGATCAAGCTTCGTTTCGAATTGACCTCAATGGAAACCGATTGTTTAACTTAATTCAAACACTGTGCAAAGTCTTAGGATCAAATCGTTGAAATTTTCAGCGTAAAGGAACTAATTTGGAAAGAAATTGAGGGGTCGGGAATGTCAGTCAAAATATCGATGGCTACATTTTGACCGGAAGTGAACTTTGATCTCCGATATTGGTCGATGTTCATGTTGAGTTTTTTTATTGATCTGGCTTCTTAACGTCGTAGCTACAGCTTACTCAAGCGTTTAGGTCGCCTACCAACCATTTTATGTTTTGCAACATCTGAGTGACCACAATTTTGCAAATTGATGGCGTTTATATCTTAGTTGAACTTCCTGTTGGAGGTATTTGGTGTGGCAGCGACCCGCGACTAGTTATGGATTTGCATAGCACCGCTCCAGTCGATGCACGACAGGCACTGACATAAAATCATAATGAGATGAAGAGAATATATTTTGTTATCATGTAGGTATGAACCGAAAAATTTAATCACACTTTTTTATTTATTCGCGAAGCGGATTTGTACATAAGTGTGATTAGGTTTTTCGGTTCATACCTCCATGAAAACAAAATAGATTCTCTTCATTTCTTATAATTTAATAGCATCGAGCGAAAAAAGCAAAATCCTTACAAACTTTGGAACTTTTTTGTTTAGAACTGTTTTGCGCGGAAGCGTACAAATTGGCTGCTTGGTCAAAGTTTTGATCACGGAGATATTTTTTTTCGACCAATCAGAACGCCCGTTTAGATAGACGAATTTAAAAATTAAATTATATGTTCAATATAATGGTAATTACGACAAATTGTTATTGACTTATCTCTCAAAAGTATCTTATAAATGTATGGTTTTCTTACAGAATATCAATCGGGAAAAAAATAATAATAAAAATAATAAAAAAAAAACCCGGATCAAAATTTTTAGTTAAGGTTACAGAATCGATTCTGGTCATTTCTTAGATAAAAATATCAATCGGATTAATATACACAGATCAAAATATGTAGACGACGTGATAAAGGAGATTCTGGCCAATTCTCAGACAAAAAAAAAAAAACAGTAGTAAAAGGTTCGATAAACACATATCAAATTCTGTAGACGGGGTTACAATGAAGATTCTGGTCAATTCTACGACAGTAATAATAGTACCAGTCCCATCAAGTTTAATTCTAATTCAATCCTAGTCAAGATCAAAACAGTTAAAATCGGTAAACACGGATCAAAATCTGTAGACGAGGTGACAGAGTTGATTCTGTTCAATTCCAAGACAAAAATACCAAAAGTAAAATATTAGTAACCACGAATCATAATCTATAGACCAGGTGACAGAGTAGATTCTAGTCAAGTCCCAGACAAAAAATCATCGTAAAGGGATTGATAAACACGGATCAAAATCTGTAGACGAGGTGACAGAGGAGATTCTGGTCACGTCATTATTTCTCCACAACAAAAAGTCGGCCTAATAGACTCTAAACACCTTACTGATCGAATTGGGCTCGGTCTCTAATAACCTTGATCGATGACTGGCGGAAAGACGCTGGTTGGTTATCCGTGCACTTTTCCAATACACAATAGTTGTATTAGGTTGTATCGTCGTTGTTATTATAGCTGTAGTTACGATATTTTGCTCTCACAACCACCATATGTCGTAAATATCTTTGGTATGTCATCTTTTTGATGTTCGTACAAGCAACGTTTTTTATATTAACTTGCTTTTGTTTTTTGTATTAGGTTTAACGTTTCTTTTAACAGTTATGCAGTCATATCGCGGCGGTTGGAGCACCTAACCGTTGGTTCCTGGTATTTCTCAATCCAGTACTACCATTACACCATTCACAAACAGTATTTATGTTTTATGACCGTACTTTTAAGTATGTTGCGAGTACCTTATTTTGTTTACTTGTAGTTTGTGTAATATAAATTCACTGCTATTAACTTTTGTTCAATTTCGTATATCGTTTGTGCATGAGCAAAATGCCGTAACTGCGGCTTCATTAACGCTGTAGTTACGACACTTTGCAAGCACACCAACGATGTCAAAAATTACAAAAATGTATGGAAATCTATCGGTGTTAGTACATTAAACTGTATCTTCTTATCACTAAACTGATTTATATCGAATAATATAGTCGATCTTGCTCGAGTGATCACTTCTTTTAAGCGACTACGCCCTTTAAACGGCCATAATCGAAATGCCCTTTTTATGAGCAAAAGCTCTTAAGAAGTGTATGCATTTAGCTAAAGTAAAATTGCATCTAAATCCTATATTGTTGGAACTCTTTTGAATCGTCTCAATGAGACGATTCAAATGATTACCAACAACATAGGGATTAAGCCAGAACCCTGTAATAATTTATGTATGCAATCGAATCAATCCTACACATTTTAGGAAAAATGTACTAAGCGACCATTCTCTAAAGTGACCATTTTTTGGTCGTCCCTTAAGTGATCGCTTAAAACACGATTTATTGTATACCATTGAAGGAACCAAGGTAGCGAAAGACCAACTACGTAGAAAGTTTCTCAACAATGACTTTATATAGCGACGTCATTCATGAAACAAACTGCATTGAACCTTATCATTTGTAATTAACGGCTATTCTCTTTAAGCACTTGCCCTTTCAGAGAAAAGGTCTAGTAAAGGCATATTTACCGATTTGAATAAAAACTGGTGGAAATGTTTCGCTTTTGGGCTAAAAGAATAAACCAAGGTTAACACAATTACATGTATTAACCCATTCCCACTCAATCCCTCCTTTTTACGCCCCTCAAGAAAAAAGCTTTGGAAAACATTGTGGAAAATGAAGAAATTGCTTGCATCAAGCAATTTCTTCATTATCCACAATGATTTCTATCCAAAAAAGATGAAAACATTTAAAATTCCCTCAACTTGAAATTGTCGTCTGCAGCTTCTTTCAATTTAGACCAGTCTAAAATTTTGCTGTGTGGGAATGGGTTAAGTCAAATGTCATTGAATTCATAGGTTATTGAGAAGAAAGACATCTTTATTGTTTTTAATAACATTTCATTGGAGGTGCAACTGCAAAAGTTAGAAATACAGGTCTGAAAAGATGTGCTTTCGACAGAAAAGTTTACTTTTCCGCCACTTTCCTTTGCAAGGGACCATGCAGAAAAAATGACATTTTACAAGAGAAACATCAGTTGAAAACTGTCACAGGGTTGGTAGAAACAGGTAACATTAATGTCACCTTAACAAGAGTTTAGCAAGAACGCAAGGTTCTTAATTTATTTTGTTTAACCACCAGATTTGTTATGCGTTGTGCGTTATTTTAACCCTTCTCATGCCGAATCCGGAATATCCCTGTTTTGACAGGAGGCATAGACAAAGATCAGTCTGCTCATACGCGCAGTCTGATCTAAGTCTACACCCCTGCGTGTCCCTGTTCAGCTTAAGTTGTTCATGAAATGAACTGTCTAAAAAAATAATACCTCTCTGTCTTAGTTTCCTTTGCTTACCGTCTTTTGATTTAAATGTATCTTTTTGAAATTTTAGTAACAGGCTTTTTGCAGCATGACAAGAGATAACCCAAGGAAAAGTCCACAAAGTATATTCTTGGTACAACCTTTCACCAATGATTTGTTTTACTATTTTTAGCTAGCAAAGCGTCAGCTTTGATAGCTTAAGTTAACAGACAAATTTTGAGGTCGTCTCAAAGTTCAACGAGAGCAAACCATTACTGGAGGCTTAACCACTAAATCCGTTAAATGCCTACGCCATAAAAATAGTTCTTATGTACTTCAGGAATATTTCAAACTCTATTCAAATTGTAGAGAACTCTTTAAAAAACATGCTGTTTTACCCATTCCAACTCAAATCCGCTTTTTAAGCATCTCAAGAAAAAAGCTTTGGAAAACATTGTGGACAATGACGAAATTGCTTGTGACAAGCAATTTCTTCATTGTCCACAATGTTTTCCACCCAACAAGGGAAATATTATCTGTCATGATAAACTTTAGCAAGAAAGATTACTTAACAAAACTATGCTTTGCTAGCTTGCAGTACTTTCAGTACTTTGATTAACCTTTCCGATAACTATCAACAGGCAGAGTTTCCCTAGGAAAACAGTATTAAATACTAAGTGGTCTCGCTTTCTCAATAGATCAAAACTATATTAGAAGTCTATAAACGGTAGTTTGATTAATTATAGATTTACAAGTTATAGTAAGTGATCAAAGGTCAATTTTGTCTATACAAGTATAGACAAGGTTGACCTTTGATCACTCACTATAACTAACCAATCGCGGCTGTCAATCAAATACTCATTCGACCAATGATATCATTCATTTAGACTGGGAGTTACTTTCAACTGCAACATTGGCCGCCATTTATGTGAAATATTTTTGTTGGTTTGGCGACTTATAATCATAACTACAGCTTATTACCCCTTGTCATGCTGAGCTCGGTATATTCCACTTTGGGCAGGGGGTATAGACAAAGATCAGACTGCACATAAGTGCAGTCTGATCTTGGTCTACACCTCCTGTGTGTATTTTTCCTGTCATAGAAGTTATGGAATTGATTTTTAAATAAAACATTGATTATTGAACAAGTACTTTAAGTGCTCTCTGTACTAAATGGTCTCGCTTTCTCAGTAGATCAAAACTATATAAAACGTCTATAAACGGTAGTTTGCATTACCAAACAGACTGAATCGCCATTATCCGCTATAAAGTAAGATTATCCCTCTATTTTCAATATTTTATGTCATACCATTAGGCTGCGGGTTTTCCCAGACACCGTCAATATTCGAGGTAATTCAAAGTAAAACATCCAGCCCTCTGAATCGTTCCTTAAACTATCTTCGAAACTGTCGGATCTCTGTTTTCGATCAAAATGTCAACTGACCAATCAAATCATTGCGTTTAGACTGTGAGTGAACATTCGACTCCCAGTAATTCGTGTCAATCTTTTTTAGTTTTTTCGGCGACATAAGCGTCTTAACTACAGTTTTTTCAAGATGTAGTTACGACGTTGATGCCGCCAACCAACCTCTTTATTTTTTATTACACGTTATTGACCATTAATTTTACAAAATAATATTGTATAATGTCTAGGTCGAACTTCCGGTCTGAGACTGATGGGCGTGTCCAGTGACAAGTTAATTTCCATTTATGATACTGATAAGCAAATCATTTTTTACCAGTTAGACGAAAAAAAAAATCACACTAATGTATAAATCCGCTTCGCATATTCATTTAGTGCGATTAAGTTTATAGGTTCATACCCTAATGAAAACAAAAAGCAGTTACCTCATTTCCGACATTTGTCTCTCACCAATGGGTGGATAATCATAAACCTAAGTGGGATATCAGCTAGAGGCTAGGAAAGGATGTAATGTTGGTACTGGTGCGGGATATACCGGGAATCCATTGTTAGGTGCTCCAGCCACCGCGATATGACCTAAAAGAATTAAAAGTGGCGTTAAAATTCTTGGTACTAAAAGCAAAAAATTACAACGAAATGCTTCAAAATATATCGAAAAAGCATTCAAACATTGAAAAATCAAACTTAAGGGAAACTAGTTGAGATTCTAATACGAAGAGTCGATTAGTATATCATGAAATTAAAATCTGTTGATGTATGACACTGCTGTCTGAAATTGTCGAAAATTAGATATCACTTTATTTGATGCATAATTTCTAACTGTATATTATTATTATGTGTTTTGTTTATACAATACCATCGAGCCATGTTCTCATGTCATATTTCTGTAAATGGCAAATGGCAAAATTTTGCCGACTTGCTTAATAATTGAATGTGAAATGTATGACTAAAAATTGTTAAGAGCGACGTTAAATCCCATTCTAATAAATAAACAAAACTGCATTTCTTAAGTAGTTGCTGAAGTTGTTGAATAGCTCTAGAATGAATGAGGTTTGTTTTTTGTTGTTGGTTTTTTTTCTGACAAAATTTCAATTCATAAACGCATCTGACAATTTTGATGTGCAATGCACTTAACTGCTGCAATATATTTCCATCAATCACCAAGATTTGCTACTCTATCTGCTAGTTTATTCTTATCACATTCAGTAGGGTTTATGTATATCAGTAGGTTTCCAAGCTAAATCAAAAACTACTTCAATGCAGCTTAATCCATTCCCACACAACCCTCATTTTTACGCCCCTCAAAAATAGATGCTTTGAAAAACATTGTTGAAAATGAAGAAATTGCTTGTATCAAGCAATTTCATCATTATCACAAAATTTATATCAAAGAAGAAGAAAAAAAAATTAAAATTTCATCAACTTGAAATTGTCGTCTGCAGCTACTTTCAATTTGGACTAGTCAAAAATTTTGTTGCGTGGGAATGGGTTAAACCTACCCTAGACACTGTGGTCTTTTTTGTGTTTTTAGAGAGAAATTCTCCCACAAAATGAAGTAATCAATCAATTATCCAGTTTGCAGACGCATCTAAATAATTCGTGTCATAAAGCATTATGATGCAACTTGAAATGAAGCAAACCGAATCAATATTTACCCTGTCTGATAGCCAAAAACGATCCAAGAACAGTTATAGATGTACAAGTTGTAGTGGGTGATCAAAGGTCAATTTTGCCTATACAGGTATAGACAAAATTGACCTTTGATCACTCACTATAACTGACCAATCGCGGCTCTCAATCCAATAATCAGTCCACCAATGATATCATTCATTTAGACTGGAAGTTACTTTCAACTGCAACATCGGTCGCCATTCATGTGAAATATTTTTGTTGGTTTGGCGACTTTTAATCATAACTACAACTTATTAAGACGTTAAGGTCGCCAACCAAACATTCTGCTGTTTTGTTTCATGTTAGGCTATGCCACATTTTGCAAAATAACGCCCTTTATAATTGAAGTGTAACTTCCTCTAGAAGACAATGGTTGGTCCAACGGGGTAAGCGGGAGGTGAAACACACTTTATCGCGATTCCTTGTTAACGTTATAAGCCGCATTTGATAACAGTGTGTCGTAAAGATGACGATTACACACACACAAAAAAAATGTAAAACTTTTTGGAATAGGGAATTTAGTTCCGGGTTTTATTTGTCCAATAACCGTCGTGAAAGCGAAGGTGGTAGCGCATCAGACTCCTAATCTTCAGTTATGGGATGTCATGGATTCGATCCCCGGCGACTGCACATATCCTTTCCGACATTTGTCTCTAATCGTAAATCTAAGTGGGATAGCAGCTGGAGGCTAGGAAATGGTGTAGCGGGAGTTCTGGTGTGAGAAATACTAGAAATCCACTGTTAGGTGCTCCAGCCGCCACGATATGACTGAAATACTGTTAAGAGCAGCCCCTTTCAATCAATCAATCAATCAATCATTTGTCAAATAAGACCAAACAAACGCAATGATGCAGAAGAGTAGAGGTTGTAACTAAAACTTATTTAATCTGTAGTGCCGACAATTAACCCATTCCCACACGGCAAAATTTTAGACTGGTCCAAATTGAAAGCAGCTGCAGACGGCAATTTCAAGTTTATGGAATTTAAAAAAAATTTCCGCTTTTGGGATAGAAAACATTGTGGACAATGAAGAAATTGCTTGATACAAGCAATTTCTTCATTTTCCACAATGTTTTCCTAAGCTTTTTTCTTAAGGGGCGTAAAAAAGGAGGGCTTGTGTGGGAACGGGTTAAGTGGCAAACCAATCATTTTACTTCTTTATTGGCCATAAAAATTCTACAAAATAGCGCCGTTTAACATCAATGTGGAACTTAATGTCGGGGCTCAGTATTATACGGGGCTAGAGATCCGTTAATTATTTTTCAACATGGTAGATGACATTTTGAAATTTTGTTAAGGTTACGAAGAAAGGCCAGTTACACCTACCTTATAGATAGTAGACATTGACTTTTGACTAGCATCTTATTTTGTGTAAATTTCAATACATGACGAATTTCGTCAGCACATTTGAATAAAGTATTTCACTGCGTAAGTTTCTTTAAAATATTTTCGTACAAGTTGTAAATTGATAAGAAGCATACTTCGTCTTACCAAATATAGTAGGCTGAAACTTTTGAGCCGTATTGTAAAACGAGACTAAAAGACTCGAGTTAGGATGAGATCATTTTCTTGTGATATGAATATTAGTCTGGTACTGACTGAAATAAAGTAATATATAATGGTAATAAACTGACCGAAATAAGGTAGTATTTATAAAGGTAATAAACTGACTGAAATAGGGTAATATATATAAAGGTTATAACCTGGCTGAAGTAAGGTAATATATAAAGGTATTAACCTGACTGAAATAAGGTAATATATATATAATGGTAATAACCTGACTGAAATAAGGTAATATACATATATAAAGGTATTAAACTGACTGAAATACGTTAATATATATAAAGGTAATAAACTGACTGAAATAAATTAATATATATATAAAGAAAATAAACAGACTGAAATAAGTTAATATATTTAAAGGTAACATACTTACTGACATAAGGATATATATAAAGCATTTTTCACAATCAATACATGAAATTTACCAAATGCTGACCTTGTCCACTCACTCTTTTTTACCCATTCATTGACTCCTACAGGAAGTCATACTTCGATTTATTCCTATGAAATTGATGCCACTTTTAACAGTATTTCGGTCATATTGCGGAGACTGTAGAACTAACTATAGATTCCTGGTAGTTTAAACTACAACATCCCTTTCAAGCCTACAGCTGCTCATCCCACTTAATTTTACGATTATTCCCCTTGGAGGGAGACAAATGTCAGAAGGTTATTCGCCGCCGGCGGGATCGAACCTGGTACCCCATGGTACCCCCTGATTAGCAGTCCTATACGCTACCATCGTCCAATGCCCGAGGCCTATTTTCTATGACAGACTAATTACAAAAGTTACCGATTGGATATTCGATGTATAAAGAAGGTTATAGGTCACATGACGTACCAACCAATCAATTTATAGGTCAGATGATAAGTCAATATCATGTTTGCCCATGTTCCCCGGGATATATATGAGTTATTGAAAAATCTATCATCCCTTATTTCATGATTTATTTCCTAATGTGTCAGCTGAGAAATATACACGAACTTCATTTGTCAACAAACGATCACTTACAGTCCTTCATCACCTGAATCGTAGTATCTCTGTGAAAACATAGTTTTTTTCAATTATTATTGACCTTTTTATGTATTTTTCTTTTGTTTCTTTTCGATTCATGGATAAAAATTTAATGAAAAGTTGTATTTTTAGCCATTCTGCGATGCATCCATAATGTCTTCATGTGTAAAAGGCCATTAATTTCATTTAAAGAATGAAGATTGAATCCAAATTCACGCGATTAAAGGAAAAAAATGCGTGTTAGGCCGAGGTAAGTCAATTTTATGCTTTCAAATACAAGGTCAGGTTGCGCGGGAAGCTGTTTTGAGTTTCCCCAAACCAAAACCTGGATACAATGTTATAACCATATTTTCAACTGATGGATAGTAAACAATAAAATAAATGTCATATGACAATATGACGAATATATTAGATGCTCAAAGGTATAAGATTACATATATTACAGATCAAAAGTAACATATCGTACTAATTTGGCATTCCTATATCATTTCCTAGGATACCTATATAATATATGGTCAAACAAACTCAATTATATACTTTTACCAAGTGTCACTTTTTGTTTACTTTATTTATTTATCTATTTTTTTTTGTGTGTGTGTAATTTTATTTATTTATTATTTTTTTTTCCTTTTTATTTTTATTTTTTATTTGATTTTAACAAAAAACAAAAAAACGAATACAAACAACAACAAAAGAATCAAACTTGTAGATAGTATCTTTTCACTATCCACATTTTTATTTGTGTGTGTGTGGGGGGGGGGGTCCGTCAATCGAACGATTATCTTCCGAACGATTTCTAAACATTAGCCACCCGTTAGTTTAACTTTTTTTTGGGGGGGGGTCAATCGAACGATGATCTTCCGAACGGTTTCTAAACATTAGCAACCCGTTAGTTTAACCAAAATTGTTTGACTCATTCCTTGGATTATTAAACTAGTTCTCGTCGCACTTCTATCGTGGACGAGAGAAAATATTTGACGGTCCGAAATAGACAAAAATAACCTTTTATCATTTGTTTAGCTTACACTGGGGATTGTAGACATCATTTCGCCTAAAATCACTCATCAATTATGTATTAGACATTTTGAGAGTTGTTTGTGTAATGTCAGGAATGATACGTCAATTAGATATCTGTCATCCGATTCGCAGAAAACACATATATCAAACAGATAATATTACCCTTTTTCTAAATCTTAAATAGCATTTAAATAAGAGTGAAATACTATGCACGCTCATCATGCTGCATAATCAGTGAAAAATATCTTAAATGTTTCGGGCTGTGTATTATTTTTATATGTTGTATAATCGTAAACCTACGTGGAATGACCAGCTAGAGGCTCGGGAAAGATGTAGCGGTAATACTGACTGACAAATACCAGGAATTTATGGTTAGTTGCTCCAGCAGCCGCCATATGACTGAAATAATGTTAAAAGTGGCATTATACCAATTTTAAAGAAGCAAACATATTTTTGAATGTCATTTGGTAATATTTTGGGCAATAACTTTCAAATGCGTTACTAAAATGTAGTCTAAGAAATGTACTGCGGTCAAAAACCGTCGTTAGTCGTTTGTCGTCTCGGTTTTTTTTTTCACATTTTTTGTCGATATCTTCTTTAAACGAAATCTACTCGTAAGCAAGTTGACCCGATATTTCAACTAAATTTTGGTTCACCCTTTACATAAATAGCATGGTTGCTTCGGCAACAAAGTTGAAAATCAAAGCTAAAATCTTCTCCTAGACCTAGACGCCTTTAACCTTAATAGGGTCTTCAGTTTATTGACCAATCTAGGAAAAGCTTAACCCATTCCAACACAGGGGCGCTTTTTGGCGCCCCTCCAGAAAGAGCGATTGGAAAAACACTGTGTTAAATAAAGAAATTGCTTGTAAAAAGCAATTTCCTCATTTTACACAACGTTTTTCTATCCACATAGTTGAAAAATCTAAAATTTCAGAAACTTTATATTGTCTTCTGCAACTCCTTTCAATTTGGACCAGTCTAAAATTTTGTCGTCTTGTAATGGGTTAAATGATTGCAGTGCCGCTTATGTCAAGCGCCTTATGGAGATAAATATTGAACAGAGTACTTATAACTTTGTGACTTGACCATCTTAAGCTTTGTCTGGAAGTGTTATTATGTTTATAATGTCTTTTGCGACAGCTAGATCTTTGAAAGAGCCTATAAGTTACCTTTCCTTAGGAAATCGCTTCAATTGGTATAATAGTTATTCTATGTCCTTTCTTCTGTATATTCGTCCGTACTTCCTTCCGTCTGTTATTCAAATTTTTCGTGGCATTTATTCAGATATCATACACTTGAACTTGACATGAATGTCCAACTCGGGGTCCTATACGGCACAGTTCGAATTTAGGTCTACAAGTTATATACTTCCTTTAACCCATTCCAACACAAGACAATTTTAGTCTGTTCCAAATTGAAAGAAGCTGCAGACGACAATTTCAAGTTAATGGAATTTTAATTTTTTTCGTCTTTTTGGGATAGAAAACATTGTGGATAATGAAGAAATTGCTTGTGACAAGCAATTTCTTCATTGTCCACAATGTTTTCCAAAGCTTTGTTCTTGTGGGGCGTAAAAAGGAGGGCTTGAGTTGGAATGGGTTAAAAGACTTTTTTTTCTGACATTCTCTGGTATATTGATAAATTTTCTCCGCATCATTTCCATGTGCTATCAATAGCATTCACTTGAAACTTGGTATTGAGCCTTACATTCCGCTTACCATATTGAGGTACGCACTTTAGCTACTTCCGGTGGTTTTACGACTTTGTTCGGTTGGGGTTTTGTTGTTGTTGTTGTGTTGTTGTTGTTTGTTTGTTTGTTTTTGTTATTTTTGTTGTTTTTTATTGCTTAGCAGGTTATATTCAGTGATCGATTCACATGTTTCTTGTCTGTTTTTCTAGTAATCTTAAGCATTTTTTCAGACGCTATTTATTATTCCAAACATCTGCTTCAATATCATATGCACATAACCAATAGGTTAAATTGTCGATTTATTTCGCCCTCAAACAGATATTTGATATAAAACGTATTTATTTGTGAGAAAAGGATAAGACAGCTATTGTTCTTACATCATGCATGTTAAAGTTTTAATTTGGGAAAGAGACTTATAATTTTCCCAGTATTACAAAATTCTATACACATTAAATATATCAGGAGATTTTTTTTGCTTTTTTTTCGCTCGATGCTATAATATTATAATAAATGAAGAGGTTATTCGCGTATTCATACAGTGTGATTAATTTTTTTTGTTGTTGTTGTTGTTCATACCTCCATGAAAACAAAAAATACTCTCTTCATCTCTTAGAATGAAGATTGCGCCTAAAGGACAGTCAGAAGTGTTTGATTAGGCATGTGCCTGCTAAATAAAGCTAAATTTCTATGAATTTGCTTTAGATGTAAAATCAATCAATGCTTATTTGATACAGTTTACTTGCAAAATTCAAGTGTCCACTTTGAAAGATTTCGTTATGTGGATATGCTTACTTTCGAATTTGATCATAACGGCGACGTTTGTACACACTAGTCAAATTTGCTAAGGATCAACTTTTCGTTCAATGATTTAATTCTCAAACAAATCGACCCCAAAATATTTTTTCTTATAAAGATAGGTTGATCTTCGGACTTGATGATCCCAGTAGCAAAATTGTCGATTCGGCATGAATAATACGCATATAGATTTTCGGAAAAGACACATCCCATGAAACATGCCCCCTCCCAAATATTAGCTTAAATTGTCTTTTATATGTTATTCATATATCAAATAGTATCCTTTTTTTTTTTATCATAAAGTTTTACAGAGTCTTGTGGTTATCATCAGATTTTTAAGAGATTGCATGTTAGTTTGTGGGAAAAAAGAAACAACAGATAAATAACATTAGCGAGCGAGCGTGTTTGTCGAGAGAAGGTATAACTCGCTAGGAAAGTAATCTCATTTTCAGCCTCTCTCCGGACAAATATAAATCGATGAAGTCAACTGTACCGATTCTCTTTCATTGTCTTAATGTAATGATTTAATCATGTGGGAGTTAACGTGTACATTTCTTTGTTTACAATCTTGCCAAACAACTCAATTTCTGAAGTAATTAATCAGTCGCTGGCCCTTCCCGCTTACCCTGTTGGCCCAGCCAATTGACCAATCGCTGGCCCCGCCCACTGACTTCCTAAGCTCCGCCCATTAACTCCGATAGGAGGTTCCGCTTCGATTTTTAACGGAGTTATTTTGCACAAATTATGGCCAGTAGCATGTAACAAAAAGTAAAATGGTTGGTTGGCGACCTAAACGTCGTAATTACAGCTTGAAAAAGCTGTAATTACGACGTTTAAGTCGCCAAACCAACAATAAAGGTTAACAGAAATGGCGTTCAATGTTGGAGTTGAAAAGCTCAGGTCCGGTCCGAATAAATTATTTGATTGGTCGGTTTATTCCTTGATTGACAGCCGCGATTGGTCAATTTTGTCCGACTGACAAGAAATCTACTTCGATTTCAAACGGCGTTGTGTTGCTAAACTTTATTGCACGTAGCATGAAACGGAAAGGCAGAATTGTTGATTTGCGACCTTAACCTCGAATAAGCTTGAATAAGCTACAGCTACGATGTTTAAGTCGCCATACCAACAAAAAAGATTAACAAAATGCTGGCCAATATCTGAGTCAAAAGTTCTATTCTGGTGCGAATGAATTATTTCATGTTATTTGGCCAGCCGTTTAAAAGGCATAGCTTAGTACTATGGATACAAAGTCCGCACAGCAATAGGCATATTAGTTGTGGATCAAAAAAGGCTTTGATATTTTTAATCTTTTTCTTTCCATAGATTGCAATGCGCTTAAGAAGTATTTAAAAATGCCGATGATAAAATGACGGAGTTTTCTCTTAAAACAAATAAGTCGATTTATCAATTTAAGAAATTAAATTTGGAGAAAAAAAAATCGTCGTCTTCTACTACTTTAATAGGACTTTATTTTGCAAATTCCATTGTCAGTAAAATATAACAAAAATGTCATAACTAAAGCTTGAATAGCTCTAGTTACGAGGAATCGGTCGCCATATCAACATATTAGTTGATTGATTGATTGATTGATTGATTGGGGTTTAACGCCGCTTTTGACAGTATTTCAGTCATATCGCGTAGGCTAGAGCACCTAACAATGGATTCCTGGTATTTCTCACACCATTACTACCACTACATCCTTTCCTAGACTCCAGCTGCTATCCCACTTAGGTTTACGATTATCCACCCATTGGTGAGAGACAAATTGTCGGAAAGAATATGTGCCGCCACCGGGGATCGAAGCACTGACATCCCATGATTGAAGATTAGGAGTCTGACGCGCTACCGACTGCGCTATGACGGCGGCTTTGATTTTATAGTAGTAGAGAAGTAGAGAAGTCCTTCTTAATCGAAATCTGCACATAAGGTTCATTCAAAATGTAGCTGTTTAACGGCGTCAACGGCATCTAAATGCTATGTCATACAAAGCTTTTCATAGTATTTGCCGCGTGCGAAATTGACCAATCGCTGGCCCCGCCCACTTACTTCGTTGGCCACGCCCATCAACTCCGAGCAGGAAGCCCCGCTTTGATTTTTAACGGCGTTATTTTGAAAGAGTTATAGCCAGCAGCGTGTAACAAAAAAGTAGAATAGTTTTGTGGTGACATAAACGTCGTAACTACAGCTTGAATAAGCTGTAGTTACGACGTTTAAGTCGCCAAACCAACAAAAAAGCTTTACAAAAACTAATGATGGACTTGAAAAGCTCAGGTCCGAGCTGAATAAATTATTTGATTGGTCAGTTTATTCCTTGATTGACAGCCGCGATTCGTCATTTGCCAGGTGAACCATGATACAGAATCGAACGGATTTTTTTCTGGCTTGTCCGATTTTTTTCTGTGTGGAATGTATATACTTGTATTTTACCAGAAATATTTATATGTATATGTCGATCGTTAAATTTCCTTGCTTTTGATGCATATAGATCCCTTTAAACCTTAGGGACTAAAAAAAAAAACGAGTGAGATGATCGATTGATTTCACGTTTACTGTCTTTGCTGACATTTAACCCTTTACCAAACGGCAATATTTTAGACTCGTTCAAATTGAAATCAGTTACAGATGATAACATCGATGGCTTAGAGCAAAAACATAGTATGGCTCTATACATTGTATAGAGCCATACTATGTTTTTGCTCTAAGCCCTCGACAAAAAGCTTATGAAATTTTGGTGCGGTTTTTTTTTTTTTTTTTTTCTTTTTCTTTCTTTCTTTCTTTCTTTCGGGGTAGAAAACATCGTGGATAATGAAGAAATTGTTTGTAACTTGCTCTAGTGGGATTACAATGCAGAAACTTTGAATAATCGTTACAAAAATCAGAGTGGTCCGGCGAACACGTGGGGATTTACTCATTTAAAACCATCTCATTAAAATCATCTCTCCGAAACCACTACGCTATCTCTCCGTTACGCAGGGACGTAGCAATAGGCTATCATGGTGGATCTGATTTTAATCAGATGTCATTTAGAATATCAAAATCAAGAAAATTACAAAGTGCAGATGTGCTAAAATGTGTCGAGAAATAAAAGGCGACAGTTCAATAAAAGGTGCATTAGGGTTGTTCGTTCTGTTTTCTGTTCATAAGTTTTCTCTAGTTGTTGATGTCAGTCTTTGGATCGAGATAATTTGAAATTGTATGCTTTAGATTTGCATTTTATTGTGACTGAGTTGTTGTTATCAAATTAATTAAATGCACTTTTAGTTTAATGCGAAGTTTCATTTGCATTTTAAGCTCGGATTATGAGCAATAGTAAGCACTGCTAAGAATGTAGGTTCATGGTATATTACGCTTTCCGTCTTATTATGACCGTGGTCCTAGCGCAGTTTGTAGTGCTTAGGACCCTTAATCGTGGGGTCCCGGCTTCGATGCCCGCCCGTGACGAATACCCTCTCCAACATATGTCTGTCACAAATTGGTGGATCGTCAGAAACCTAAGCGGGATGAGCAGCTGGAGGCTCGGAAAAGATATTGTAGTATAGTACTGATGTGAGAAATACAAGGAATCCATGGTTAGGTGCTCCAGCCGCCACAAAATGACCAAAAAGTGGCGTTAAACCCCATTCAACCAATCTTATTTCATACTCGTACATTCAACCTGTCAAATTCCGTACCGTCTACCCCTTGAATCGTTCAGTGAATCTGATTGTACCATACGCTTCCTAGTGTAATCCCAAAGGCGTTCGTCTTGTCCTGAAAACAATCCGTTTTCACGCCTCATTTTTCACTCACTTGGTTCTATTTTTAAGTTGTTTTGTTTCAACATTTTTTATTCAAAGTTTCAAAACAACTATCGTTACAATGAAACTATCGAAATGTACAAATAGTATGATATATAAAGGATTGCTACGGAAGCATTCGGTTATAAAGCTCTTTCCCATGAGTTATTGGTGGCACTAACGTAAGCCATCTGTGTTAAACCCACCCCCTACAATGACGCTATTTGAAGCCCCAAAAGAAAAACAATTGGGAAAACATTGTGTGAAATGAAGAAAACAAGCAATTTCTTCATTTTACACAACAGTGCCAAAAAAGTTGAACGAATATAAACTTGTAATGGGTTAAATATGCATTGTGACTAGAAAAAGAAATTCTAGAAACACGATCTGTAACCCTAAGAGAATAAAAATGTCTGGATTATTTACACGGAAATTCTCGGTATACTCGCGAGAAGTCCGCCGATAGTTTAGAGTTTTTGAGTTTTTGACCAAAATGATGATCATTCTTAAATCATAATCGCTGCTTGTAAATTGCTGGAATTCCTCCGCAACAAAGTCCATTTCGATTGAAAATAGATTATCGTTAACGTGTTTTTTCAGCGGGACAATGTTGGACGCAATGATTACAAAATAAAGTCAAAGGACTGAAAGTACTGAGAAGTTGGAATGCGCTGAAAGGGTCATAACTGTGGAATTCTGTTCAAATTGATTTATTACTTTCCGAGTAAGCCTCCCTCCTTTAAACTTAACCAGCATTCCAATTCATGTACATATATGCGTGAATAACGCACAAAAACATAAATCCACATACAGAAATCAAAATGTAGCATTGTCTTGACCCATTCCCAGACAGGCTTTTAAATGACCCTCATTATGAAAGCTTTGGAAAACTTTGTGGAAAATGAAGAAATTGCTTGTTAAAAGCAATTCCTTCATTATCCACAATGTTTTCTGTCCAAAAAGCCCAGGATTTTAAAGAGTTCATCAACTTACAGTTGTCGTCTGCTACTTCTTTGAATTTGGACAGGTCTAAAATTTTATCGTGTTGGAATGGAAAATAAGCTCGTGTCACGCACAGCAAAATTAGAATTTTAAAGCATAATATTCTGCTTTTGATCAGCTGTAATACGTGAACTCCTTTTAGAATCTTGACAGCTTCTACAGTAAGAAATCAATGACCTCGATGATTATTTGACCCTCAACTCGGCCAATTCTGTAACGATCATACTAAATTCACGTAGATTTTCACTTCAAGTTTATGAGAAAATTTGCGGAAATGCGCGGAAACTTGTTTCAAGGTGATCGATTTGAAATACCCGAGCCATATTTGTAAACATTGCCTAACTATGGTCACATGACTACCACATGTCACTTGAGATCACGTGATTACCAAACACGGGATGGCGAATCACACAAAAAAAACACACACAAAAAAAAAAAACAACAAATTACTGCGCTGATTATTTCCTTATTTTTCAATAATTTAAAGCAAACTAAAGCATATTAGAAGTCGCTAAACGAATTTTTATATATCAGCCTTTACATATGCCATATATTTGTCTTCGGCTACAACTAACTGATTGTCCGTTGTAAAGTGAGATGAGAAGTAACCCGAGGTGTTTTCATACCTAAGAGATAACGTGTAATGTGTTTTCAAGAAACCCAAAATGAAATTGTCTTGACTTCATTTTGCGGTTTTGTTTATTCTAAGTTGGAATTGCTCCGCATTTTAACTTAAATATCAGTATAATCCGCTAGTACTTCAGAAACCTTTGGATAGTTCATTCGTAACAAATTTAAAAGAAAATAACTTATTTCCGGCACGTATTGACCAAGATAAATGGAAGGAACACCCAACTGTAGCCTTGGTAGCTTGATAAACTATAGTAACAGACCGCTTTTTCCCATGTTGTTTAAATTTAAGTATTGCTAATAGATATTTTCAACTTAACTGGGTAAGTTCAATCTCTATTCTTTGTGTCCTTGTGCTTTTTCCACAATATTTTCTACCCTGCTGAATGAATACTTTTCAAGTTAAATCGTTTTGGAAAGTCGTCTGCAAAACCTGTGAAACTGGATAAGTCTGAAATTTTGCCAAAAAGGAAAGGGTTAACAGGAAAGTAACTCCTTTTTAACTTAATTTTACTGCGAAGCTTTTTTGTCCACCCCGTGCCCTAGTTGATGCCCGGAATTTACAGTATCCGATAATTGCTCGAATTACAGTAAACAAGCAAGAATGTAAGACAAATGTTGACTACAGAGCGTGTCAATTTCATCTGTCAGTTTCTATCTCGTGCTATCAACTATTGGATTCAGTATTGAAGAAATGGCCGTGCAATAAGATAAGGAAGTGTCAATAAACGCTGTTCATTCAGATGTGAATGACATTCAAATTAGACTACGTTATCTTCCGATAGGTGGCATTTTTCAAATACTGACCCATTCTGGGTAGTATCATTCGTGACAACTCGGCCGATTCCGTCGAACTACATTCAAAATGTCAGCGCCAATGAAAAGCACGCTTCGAATTTTTCTTGGAGCATAGGTAAGACATAAATGCTTTCACAATTTAACATAATTATTTTTCTAATTAATTTTGGGCGACAGTTAAGTTTGATTTCTCCACAAATGTAGTTTTTATTGCAATTATCCACTTGCTACTTTCTGGCGATATTACATAGAGTTGTGCGTACGAGGTAGTAATATTTATCCCAATCTGGATAAGTGATACGGTCCCGAAGACAGGTCAATCTTCGGAGAATATGACATGCGCAAACAGCTATTAGACTAGGGTTGGATTTACAAACCATAATGTTGCTTCCTTTTTATCTGACTTTATAATTGACCGATCGATTGACCAATCAAATCATGTATTTAGACCGGAGGAATTTGTTGACCTCCGTTATTTATCGAAGGTTTGTTATTCAAGCTCTAGTTGCGACGTAAAGGTCGCCCATCAACGACTTGCTTTTCTTTCATGACCAGGCCATATATTCTGCAAAGTAAGGCTGCACCTCTGTCAAAGTACAATATCTAAGGTCAGTTCGCGTGATCAGCCAATTTATTTTTACGCTTGTAACAAGTAAACAATCGTAAGGAAAAAATCATATAATCAGATTAGATGTTAAACACCTTCGACACTAAAGAGAATTAACATTAAAAGATAAGCGATAAGTCAAATCGTCGTTGGGCGTAAAAAATGTCGTAACTACAGCTTTGTTGAAGCTGTAATTACGACATTTTGCACGACCAACGAGGAAATGGTCCTTTATTTGGGAAAATCTACCGAAGTGACGTTACTTCATGACGTTTCTTAAACGCTTTCATGGCGTCACAATTGTCGCCGTAGAATATAAGTACTGTTAGAAACAATTTCTTCATTATCCACAACATTTTCTTGTCCCAAATACAGACCTTTAAAAGTTCAACATCTAAAATTGTCGTGTGCTACGGCTTTTAATTTGGACCAGTCTGAAATTTTCCCGTCTTGAAAAGGATTAACGTATGAAAACAGGTGTAACTTCGTCAGATATTGACTGATTTTTGGACCAGAAACTTCGTCAGATATTGACTGATTTTTGGACCAGAAACTTCGTCAGATATTGACTGATTTTTGGACCAGAAACTTCGTCAGATATTGACTGATTTTTGGACCAGAAACTTCGTCAGATATTGACTGATTTTTGGACCAGAAACTTCGTCAGATATTGACTTAATTTTTGACCAGAAATAAAGTTTATTCTAATTTTGCAAAAATAAATAAATAAAGTAAGAAAAAATAAAAATGGAAAAAAAATAAATAATCATTTAGGCATGTTATCAAGGAAGTACGATCAAATACATGTTAAAAATTGGCTATTTTAGCTGTACGTTGACTAGGAGCATTCATAATTCCCTGCTGCCTGTCGTTTGATTTTATTATCTTCATTTCTCCACATTTTCTTATTGGCATGAAAGTCTGTTAAAAAAGATACAAAACTGTTAAACTTGCTGAACGCTAAGACGTAAACAGGAAGCAACAAATGTTGAATGGTGTTTTGTTATCGTTCCTGGCTATCTAAGATAAATCTTCTTGCAGACCTTCTCGTTAGTAGGTTTACTGGATATATATTTATATTCTGGTACAAATACCTTTAAAAACTGAATAATTCACCCCTTTACCACATATTCACGCTTTCTAACGCCCCCAAGGAAAATACTTTAAAAAAACATTGTGGAAAAAAAAAGAAGTAGCTTGATACAATTAATTTCTTCATCACCCAAGATAATTTGCACCGAAAAGGACAAGGTTTAGAAATTCTATTAACTAACAAGATGTGTTTGTGAAACACTATGCCCCCAAAACAGGAATTCTTTAGAAACGGTTAAGTTTTTAGTAACGTTTGAGGGAAAGGGTTAAAATTTTGACCTTGACCATGATGAAATGACCTTCCCCAGCTGCATCTTGTTGAGACCTATCTACATACCAAATACTAGCATTGTAACTTAATCAGGGTTGAAGTTATAGGAAAATGTTTAGTTGGCAGGTTAAGTTTTTGAGTAACGTTTTAGGGAAAAGGGTTACAATTTTGACATTGACCTTGATGAAATGATCTTCCCCAGTTGCGCCTTGTTGAGACCTATATACAGACCAAGTATTACATAGCATTGTAACTAAATCAGGGTTGAAGTTATAAGAAAATTTTTAGTTGGCAGGTTAAGTTTTGCAGACAGACAGAGGGACAGACAGACAGGCAGACAGACTCCGGTAAAGCAATATGCCCCCGATCTACCGATGCGGGGGCATAAAAATTGGCGTTTGATACATCTTTGAATTTCGAAGAGTGTGGAACCAAACCAAACCCGTTTAACAACTACTACTCTTAGAATCACGTAACAGTTTTTTTTTTTTTTTTTTTTTGTTTTTTTTTTTTTGCGGTGTTGAATGACGATTTATTATATGTGGAGTAAAACCTGGCTGTCAAATACAACTCGACAGAAAAAAATCAATATTCGGCGTGTAGCAAAAAACCGTATTCGTCGAGTACCGTTAAACACTGACTTCTTTTTTGTGTATTGACGTTCCGGGTTTTTCGGAAAGCTGGTTATTTCTTAGCCATTTATGAGAATTTTCTTAATGTCATTTCCTAAAAGGTATATAATAAAAGGAATATTATAACAGTGTGTTTTTCTATTTGTTTTTATCGTGTTCTCGAATCGTGTGTAGGTATTTTTATTGGATTCGACCTTCGGTCTCATCCAATAAAAATACCTACACACGATACTCGAACACGATAACAACTCATAGAAAAAGACACTGTTGTAATATTCCCTATTTATCAATCGACCAATCGCTGGTCCCGCCCATTTACTCATTTGGCCCCGCCCAGCAACTCCGAACAAAAAATAAAAAAAAAAGATACCCAGAAAAGTCTAATTCATTCAAATATTTTGTTTCGTCTTTCTATATTTGTACGACCTGTTTTCCAGGAAAACTTGCCTGAATGACGTTACCTTATGACGTTTGAAATTTCAAATGTTTGATGACGTCACAATTATCTGATTATTGCTACACCTCTAAAGGAAAAAATCTTCGGAAAACATTGTTATATTATTTTTCTTCATTATCCACAATTCTGCAACTTATTTGGTTTGGACCAGTCTAAAATGATATATTCTAGCAATGGTTTGAAATTAAAAAGTGGGTTTTCTGTTCCATTGTCAAAGATATTTTCTTCGTTTACATGAATCTGAACGATAATGTATTATAGAATTTCAAACAAAAAATCATTTTTTACACAAGTTTAATTGGATTTCGGGTCAGAAATCTAGCATGCTAGCCTAAAAATAGAACTAGTCTGGAATTTTCCAGATAATGAAATTACTATTTCCATAAACAAAATGCATGTAAAATTGCACGTCTACATCATCGCCTGATATTTGTTTTAACATTACATTCCTAGAGTTAAATCTTTCGGGGGAATAAAAATCTTTTTTTAGCAAATGAAGCCAATGTTTAGTGAATAGTTTCAGTTATGAAGAATTATAAGGATTTAGGACTATAGTTTTTTAAGTTGCAAAACCCTGTATTATCGTCGTCAAATTGGTACCCACAACTCAGGGTTTGGGGGTTAAAAAAGAACAATCATTGGATGTCTTGTTACTTTTTTTCTAGTTAATAGTGAATGAACATCCCATTTCCACACAAAACGCTTTTCAGGTTATAACGCTCCTGAAGAAAAACAAACGGGAAAACATTGTGCAATCTAAAGAAATTGCTTGCAACAAGCAATTTCTTCGTTTTACACAATGATTTCTGATCAAAAAGTTGAAAAAATTTGAAATTTCATAAACTTTTTATTCTCGTCTGTAACTCGTTTCAATTAAGACCAGTCTAAAATTGTGTCGTCTGGTACTGGGTTAGAAACGGTGCAAATGATGGATGCAACGTTTCAAAGAAAATTATACTTTTCGGAAGAGTTTAACCAAGTATGTAACAAAGTCGTTAGAAATAAGTGGAAAAGGAAGAACACTGAATTATTGTGTCGGGTTAGATTGTGTTAATATAGACTTAACCAATTCTTCAACGAAAACATTTTAGACTGGTCAAAATTGAAAGAGGCTGCAGATGACGAATCAAAATAGTTAAAATTGAAAAATAATGTCCATACGGGGGGAAATATTGTGAGGAAAGAAGAAATTGTTTGTTACATGCAATTTCTTCTTTCTTACAATATTTTATAGCTATATTTCTTTTGCATGTATAAAAACTGGGACTGTGTGTAATTGGTCGACTTGATAGTTTATAAAACGGGATAGTTGAACACTACTGGATTTTCATGGATGTAACTTTACGTCAAGTAAGAGGATTAATTTTGTTATAGAAACTTTGAAAAGTAGGTATTCATTCAATCATATTTCGATAATTGGCGTTAATCAAACAACAAATCATTCACTTAGACCGAAATTGAACTTCGAAATGTAGCATTTTCGTTGGTAAGGTGACTCAGAGGTCGTAGCTACATCTTATCCAACTATTGAGTTTCCTTTTTTATGTAAATGAACGTCTTTTTACATCGCAGTCGAACTGCTTGTCGGATGTCAATGGGCGGGGCCGGACATACGTCAATGAGGGATATTCCTGAGTTATCTTCCCTTTGTACTGTGAGCATTAAATCAGAGGTGTGCCAAATTGTACATTGGTCCTTTCACATCGTTACCTTTGTTTTTATCCTTGTTCAGTATAGGGAAGTTGCGATTTTTTATTTGCCTTTTCTAGTTTTATTATAGATACAATCTCTTGATGGTGTTAGTTTATAGTTCAGAAATAACAAAGAAACATATTTTCAAGATGAAAAGAATTTTCCAGCTCTATAGTTTGCATTATACAGCTGATCTTAAAACCAGACAGTGCAAAGAAACCTAGGATAAAGTCCAAGTAAAACACTGATAGGGACCAATGTATATCTGGAGAGTATTCAAGGGAGATAACAAGAGAATGTCCCTCATTACAAAATGCAACATGTCTTTGCACATACATCTATATTGACGTATCGTTGGCCCCGCCCATTGAGTCCCGCCAGGAAGTCAACTTAGATATTGCACGGCGTTATTTTCCAAAACTCAGGACCATTAACCCATTCCAACACAGTGGAATTTTAGACCGGTCCAAATTGAAAGGAGCTGCAGACGACAATTTCAAGTTGATGGAATTTTTTTTTTTTTTTTTTTTTTTTTCTTCTTTTTGGATAGAAAACATTGTGGCTAATGAAGAAATTGCTTGATCCAAGCAATTTCTTCATTTTCCACAATGTTTTCCAAAGCTTTTTCGTTGAGGGGCGTAAAAAGGAGGGATTGAGTGGGAATGGGTTAAAACGTAATAAAAAAAATGAAGGTTGGTTGCCGACATTTACGTTGTAACTGCAGATTTAATGAGCTGTGATTGCGACGTTTTTGTCGTCCAACCAACAAAGATGCTTCACATAAATAGCGTCAAATGTCGAATTTTCAAATTTCAAATTTTACTTCCAGGCTAAATAGATGATTTCATGGTCATTTGAATCTTTTGATTTAGAAAGCGACTTAGAGCTCAACATGGTGAAATGTATGATTTATGCACAATAATTTTTGGAATTTGTGGATCGCTTGTCACATTTATTGCCTCCGACAAAAAAGTTCGACCAGTCGTATTTTGCAAAATTTATGATACAAAAGGTAGACAATAACAAAAATGAAACGTCTTAACTACTGCTTGAATAAGCTGTAGTTACAATGTATTAGAGGCTGAAAAACATAAAAGTATAACGTAAATACCGGAGGTTAGAGATCTCTTCAAATGAAAATAAACGATTTAATTGGTGTATGGGTAGTTAAATTGACAGCGGCTATCCGTCAAAGTTTTTAACCATCTATTATCTTGCGTTCCGTGAAATCACTAACTTTCAAAATAACCTGTATCATATGAAAGAGTATATATATATATATGTGTTACACATGATCAAAGAAAACATTTACTTTTGCTCACGGGTAGGATTTGTTTATTTATGATTCAGACCACTGTCAAATACAAACAACAAACGAGCACTTCGTTTAAGATGTTTACGTGGTATATTTCATTTTCATAATAGGGTCGACATTCGAATTTTATAATTAACAAATACAAATCAGGAAACATATATTTTCCGCCTCATTTAACCCATTCCCACCCAGTGACTCCTTTAAACGCCCCCAATGAAAAAAGCCTTGGAAAAAAATGTTGGTAATGGAGAAATTGCTTGTTACAAGCAATTTCTTCGTTTTCCACAATGTTTTCTACCCAGAAATGCGAAAAAAATTAAAACTTCCATTTACTTATAATTATCGTCTGCAACTCCTTTTAATTTGGATTTTATCGTCTGGTAATGGGTTAAGAACAACATGTTGTTGTGCACTAAATATGTTAAAAATCTTCTCTGAAGCCAATATGCATTTTTGAACCAAATTTGGCATAATCGTCCTTGTGTGTCTTTTGACAAAACCTTCCAGTAAATTTGTTTTTGTCTAGTAAGACGTGGCAATACGAGGCTTATATCTTTTGACTGGCGTGCCTGTCCCAATCAGAAAGCAGTATAGATGGGTCAGGTTCACTGGTCTATCTTATTTCCTGCCTAACCCTATACCATATATAATAACCCTTACTGACGCCCCTACCAAGAAAATAAAGCCTTGGAAAATATTGTGGGAAATTAAGAAATTGTTTGTTACAAGTAATTTCTTCATTACCCACAGTGTTTTTATACCTCAAGACAAACACACAAAAATTCGGTCTGCAACATATTTGAATTTGGAACTGCCTATTTCTTTTTTGACTTGTTTCCTTTTCTTTTCCAATTAAACGGCTAAGCCAATTGGGAGAAGGTTTTACAAGTACATTTCTTTCGTGACCCTTTCATTTCCCCTGATTTGCCAAGAATGATTATCTTGCCGATCATTTATCCCAACTGTTGCATATTTTCTCATGAATTTGTTGTCGTGAAGCCAAACTAAGCGCAAAATAAACGTCATCCTTAAAGATTATCTCAGGAACAACAGAGCTTGAGATAAGATGTCTCGTCTTGATCGCTAAAACTCTTCTTCGTCAAATAAAATTTATGTTAAAATGTTCCTACCACATATCAATTATTATGTCAACCCTATACGTCACGGAATTATCATTCGATTCGATTCATGCCCAGACTACTGTAAAAGAAGACCTGATTGTGCGTGCATTTCCATTTATTTATCGTCGCTACCGTAGCACATGTCCATATGAGCGACGCCCCCAGAAGACGGTTAGTTGTTACGGGGGATAGTGCAAGGATACAGGACGAAACTGCTGAGAGCACCGCCTGGTTCTTTAACGTGCTCGGTTGATAGCACCGTCTCACAGGGCCTCGGTTTAACGTCTCACCGGAAAGACAATCAGTTTGTTAGTAGATATGGTCAGCCCAGGGCTCGAACCAGTGATCTTGAGGTAATCGGGCTGTTTAAAGGCTGACCTGATTAATCACGTGATCCATTAATATACGTGATCACGTGATCCCTTACCCCCACCCTTCGCCCTTTATTCCACAGTACTTGTAGGAGGTGACAGGGGACAGAATTAAAAGTCTATGATATACGCTAAGCCGTGTTTGCATGTATAGTAAGGTATTATTGAAAACTTTATTTTTAGCTAGCAAAGCGTCAGCTTTGATAGCTTAAGTTAACAGACAAATTTTGAGGTCTTCTCAAAGTTCAACGAGTGCAAGACGCCACTGGGGGCTTAACCAACAAATCGTTGGAATGCCTACGCCATAAAAAAATAGTTCTTTTATATTTCAGGAATATTGCAAACTCTATTCAAATTGTAGAGAACTCTGTCAAAAGCATGCTATTTAACCCATTCCCACCCGATTCATGCACACCTTTTTAAGAGCTTTGGAAAACATTGTGGACAATGAAGAAATTGCTTGTAACAAGCAATTTCTTCAATGTCCACAATGTTTTCTACCCGACAAGGGAAATATTTTCTAAATTCAACCGCGCTTTGCTAGCTTATAGTACTTTCAGTACTTTGATTTGTGTGATTTTAATCCGTATTTGTGCCGTATCTTGGCGGTGTTTCTTGTGGTTACCATGAACACTAGGTGATGTAGCGGTCATTTCCTCTGTTGGTAAGTGTTTCTGTATAATTAGGTTAATAAACCACTGTTACTGTACATCCCACGCATATTATCAATTATTGACAGTTCCAGGAAATATTTAGGCAACGTTTATTGGTACATCCTAATAGACTAGTAGATAATTCACAAACCTGGAAACTAGATTGAATGAATGCATGATATATTGGTCGGAATAATGACAACAAACAAAGCATGAAAAGAAAAAGCGAATACGTAAGAGCCATGCAGATAAAAACAAAATTTTACGGTAAACGGTAAAATAGTAGATATTTGTGAGACTTTTAAATCATCCATTTATAAAAATGGATACATTTCTCCATTGTTTGTGCATTGTACGATTGCTTTTTAAGCTTGTAATTCAACCGTAGACTCTCGTCATTTTTATGACGAATGAAGCTGCACTTTCTATTTTATCGAGGTGTAAATAGCATGACATCAATAATCTAAATATTTATAGACTCTATAAAATGAGATGGCACCGATGAATCGTTAATTGCACTATCGGTTTCATGATTTAAAAAAAAATCTCCATTGACAGATAGGCTCATAAACAAACCACATTCAGAGTGAGTTGAGAGGCGCCTTTACAGCAGTGGTAAGCGAAAGGGATAGAGCAGACGAACTACATGTACTTTCAGAATAATATTCAAACTTAACAAGATATATATTAAAAGCAGATGATACATTACCATTTTTTTCGTTCGATAATTTCTCTTCGAGTTTCTATGGAAATCCAACTTTTCTTTATTAACTAGCTTTTTTGGTTAGGAATGAATATAGGATGAATAATAGAGTGATAAAGTCCGCAAGACGTTCTCCTACAACGGAAATTTGTTGAAAGTATTTTTCTTCCTGAAATATGTTTCAAGCACAGACAAGCTCGCTTTTTCTTTGGAATAGAATCCGGATATTTGATAAATATTTGAGAAAGATATGATGTGAAAAGATCAAAATAAGGGTTTATTTCCCAACTTTTACTGTTTAGTATTGTTTACCTTATTTTGAAATAATTTAATTTTTTTTTGTTTCGTCAATCAGAAACGATTGTTCTGATTGGTCGAAACAAATATTCATACTTCCATGAACAAAATTTTGAGCATGTATTTTGTATGCTTGCGCACAAAATAGTTGCCTAAAAATGTATCAAAAATTGTAAAATATTTCATTAGTTCGCGTGTCGTCATTAAACTATATGAAATGAAGAGAATATGTTTTGTTTTTATAGTGGTATGAAACGAAATAACTATTCACACATATGTATGTCTCCGCTTCGTGTTAAAAAACAATATTCTCTTCATCTCTTGAATATAAGGTATACATATGTACATGATAAACAATATGATGAGCATATTGTTTCGTTCGAAAATGATCAACTATTTCAAAGGATGATGAATCACACACCCAGGGTCAGAGAATCAAATAAAGACATGTTTTACGGTCCTGCGCGGCAGTCGAAAGACCTAAAAGCACAACACTTGAAAAGGTTACAGACATTTATAAATCGGTGGAAACATAAACGAGTGTATCTTATGGTGAACATGTCGGAATCATTTACGATATGGTCATTGTTAAGTTATTTAACGCAATCAATCCTTTTTTTTTTTTTTTTTTTTTCTATTATTTCCCAGATATTTCTAAATGATGTGGACTGATTAAACAGGTCTAATAATTTTTAAATGTCAGGGGGGCCAGAGACCATGGTCAGTAATTAAAACTTTGATTAGTCTGTCCCGATTGACCCATTATCTGAACTTCTAATTATCGTCTACATACCATGAACACATGCATACGGTACGCGAAGTGTTCTTGGTAATATAGAAGGGGGACGTCATTGATAATGACCATTTATGACTCTTTTTTTCCTTCAACCACATTGCTCTGACTTTTTTACAGACTAAAGAGAATAGGCAGACGACCAAGAAAAAATATATATTTTACAACCGTAATTGTCGTTGTAGATATCTCAACTTCGTTTTTTCTATTGAGATATATCAACAATTTTCATTGTTCCAAAGGGGGTCCAGAATAGAACGAGAATGAACATACCTGTGACTTGAGTGATTTAAGATCCTGGGTCGAAAACAGATTCAAAGCTCCTGCACTGTTTGCGTGTATATGTCCTAGGAAAAGCAATAATGAGCTGAAGACTAGCACTAGTTATACCAACGATGCACCTTAATGGATTTTTCTTATGTTCTTAAAACCCTTGTCACGTTAAATCCGGAACAGGAGGTATAGACAAAGATCAGTCTGTACACAAATGCATTATAATCTCAGTCCTAACATCTTCTTTGTCTATTCATGTCAGAGTTGTTTATGAAATTAAATTTCATAAGAAATATTGATGATTTAGCAAGTACTGCCAGTGCTTTCATCCCTTTGATTTTAATGCCAATAAAAAATGGATTTATTCAGCATGACAAGAGCCAAACCGGTTCAAAAAGAGAATAGAATAGAATAGTGTATATTTGATTTATGTCAATGTTAAGGTCAATGCTCATGTGAACTCACGCAAGAGAGTAGCAAAACAGTCGAACTTTATTTTTAAAATGCCATCGTGAAATATGACACTATTTTGTATTGGTAACAGTTGCATTACTTGTCACATATGCATTACAGGCTAGTTATTTCCTTCAACGTATGTCTCAGATTAACATATGTTTCCACGATTGCTTTGGTTTCGGTGTTATCTGCCCCGACTGGTGTACAACCAAACGTCTATATGGTCTCTACATTATTTTGGCCTTATGTATGTGTGTGTATTGGGGGAATTGTGTTATATATTATCATTATTGTTATAAATTGTGGTCCGAAGTCAGATTTTCACAAACGATTTGCATCTACATACAAAATCAAAATATGAATTGTCAAAGCTGAATTATGCATCTTGTTGATTCCAGAAGGCTTATTAGAAATATTAGACAACTTTAGACTGGTCAAAATTCAAAGATGCTCCAGACGAAAATTTATAGTTTATAGAATTTTGAATTTTTTAAAAAAATTGTTGAAAACATCGTTGATAATGAAGAAATTGCTTGTAACAGGAAATTTCATCTTTTCCACAATGTTTTCCATATCCTTTTTTCTTTATGACGTCAAAAAGCATCGTTGTGTGGCAAAGAGCGATCTTACCTTAATATTTACACATGAAAAAACTAGGATGCCGTTCGACGTGAATAAGAAAGGAAATTGGTATACCCCAACGCAATGGGGGTAATATATTTTTTCTTGAAGTTTCCGAAATACTGATTCTGTAATAAAATAAAAGTGTTTGATGCTTTTATAGCGATATTCAAATCAGTTATTTACTTTATTTTGTGAACAAAACAAGAAAAGATAGAACAAGCTTTCCATTTGAAAAGCTCATATTCCAGTTTATAAAAGATTCATATTAGTTATTGTTTTAATTACTTTCGTCTTTGATTCCTTTTCATATTCAAGAGCAAAAAATACACAGTCTTTAGGGTATATTTAACCCCTATGCAACGAAGATCGATTCTGCTGTTGAAGGGAAGTATTCCGGGCTGTTCATATATCTACGCAAATGATAAAAAAGAGAATTCAGCATTTAAACAGTCCACCAAGTATTGCAATGCTTTCAGGTTTTAAAACATGAAATAAAATGCGAAAAGAGATCCTGATGCAGACGAATGGTCGCATACAAACGGTTGAATTAGTTAAGCCGTAAAATATATTTTTCCGACAAGGTCACATGGTCTCTCGCCTTTCTCACCTGAGGAAGATTTCAGTTTATAGAAATGCAATGAAAAGAAAAGTATTGGCCAGTCGTCAGAATTTTTGTTTCTTGTAGATTCTAATCATGATTAATACTCAAAGGCTAATGTCCTAAGTGTGTCCAAAAGTGTTGCCTCCGGAATTTTGAATCGGTTTATTACGACCGGAAATGCTGCGTGCTGCGAGTGAAAACGCCCAACCAATGAGGTTCATGACCGACAACTGGTGGTTCAGGCACGGTGTCACCGGTTTGAAAAAGCAGCAACATTACGTAGGGACTTCCAGAACTCTACCGGTGTACGCATAAGTACCCATGCCATCAGAAATTGTTTGCATGCTGTGCTGAAGTTGACCCTATATAACCTGCATATGCAATTAGCATGGGCACGGGATCACGACACGTGGACCCATAATGACTGTATCCAATCCTTTTTTACAGCCGAGTCAAGATTTTTTTGTGGACTTTACCAATAGACGTGGTAAGTTATGGCTAAAGCCAAATGGGCGATTGTGTGGCATTGGCGGGGGCTCAGTCATGATTTTCGCGAGATTAAATGCTGAGGGGAAAACGGACCAAACGTCATTGACAATGGTACGTTGATGGCTCTCAGGTACGTAACGAGATCTTAGATGTTTAAGATCGTCCATATGCAGGCGCTGTTGGTGACAATTTCACTCTAGTGCATGACAATACATGTGCATATAGAGCCCGCGTCACCGATTAATACCTCAAATAAGCCATAATCGTCCGTACGGAATTGCCAGCTAGATACCCGGACCTAAATTTAATAGAGCATACTTAGGATATGTTACAGATGGATGTATCTGTACAGGAGCTCACACAGGCTCTTTTTGAAAATGGGATCAGTTTCTACAATATAAGATCAAAAGGCCTATCAACAGTAGGCGTAGGCGTTGTCAGGCGGTAATTGAAGCACGGGGACATCACACACTCTATTTAAGTGCATGAAACTTCTAAATTTGGAAATACTCGAGTTCTTTATTTTCATGGTAGCACAGGGAATGTTGATTTTTTTACCATAACGTCCGTTGTGTAAGCCTTACTCTAAAAAACACCGGAACATTCTATCCTAAACAAGATCTCAGTACCTAAAACAATAAAGTCATAGGAAACACAAAAATAAGACTTAAAGACAAAAAAAATATAGAAAAAAAGTGACATTAGCAAATTTTGAGTAGAATATTCATTTGCTCAGATGGGCCTAGCGAAATGTCATGGCAACATTAATTCCTCTATTTATAGATTGATTTGTGACATTTAAAAAAACTAAACTATCACTGAAGGTAATTAATAACCCCAAAAGGTTCCTTGCCACATAAAATACATTATGTCACTCCACACGGGGCCAAGCCTGCAATAAAAGTAAACCATAATAGCAAATTCACATCTTTTCTTGATACTGCTTTGGTGGAATTTGAATCTGTTAGGACCATTTGTTAAGTTCAAAACTACTGGTTGCTTAGAAAATAAATGGATTTTTTTTCATCAAAGGGGCCATAACTGCTTAAAAAGTGAATGGGGCGTAACAAGGATATGCACAAATCTGCTTTAAAATTATACCTTAGAAGTTTGAATCAAATCAATTCAATATCTTATTTTTTTTATTTATTTATTTTCATTTATGTATTTTATATTTTTTATTTATTTATTATTTTTTTCCCTTGAGAATATAAGTGACATGATTTAATTCAAAGGGTCGTAACTCTGCAAAATGGAAATTGAGCATTACCGAAATTAGATATGTACAACTGTGCGTGATATTGAGGTAACCAGTGAAGTTTGAATCAAATCCATTCAATAGTTTCAGATAAAATGATGGAGAGAATTTTTCATCAAAGGGCCTTAACTCCGTAAAACGCATAACCAAAAAAGGATTTGCATATCTATGCTTGATATTGAGTCTACCTTTGTAGTTTGAAATAAATCCATTGGATGATTTTAGAGAAAATGAGCTGACAAGAATTACATCAAAGGGCCTAAACTCTTTTAAAAGAGAATTGATCGAGACAGAAATATGATATGCACGTCTCTGCTTAATACCGAGTCTAGATGTGAAGTTTTAAATAAATCCATCCAATAATTTAGAGAATATCAGCGGACAGAATGTTTCCCCAAAGGGCCTTATCTATATAAAAAGGTAAAAGGAGCGTAACCAAAACAGGATATGTACATCTGTACTTCATACTGAGTGTACCTTGAAGTTTGAATAAAATCCATCTAGTAGAGGAATGAGATTGAGAATAGAGCGGACAAAACGCTACAGACTGACCGACCGACCAACCGACCGACCGACTGACGGACGGACCGACCGTCAAGCTGACTACTATATACCCCTAAAACAAAGTTTTATGGGGGGGGATAATTCCTACTATCTTGTAAATGAAAAAAATCTTTAGATTCCAATCTTATGTCTTCGGTTGTACATCGAAATTCTGTTATCTATTAACTGTATCTTCCCTTGAAGTTGATCGACAGTGTTTACCCATGTAGCAAATGAAATTTGTATTGACCTTGATCTGCTCTATATTTTCTAAGACAGTTTTGTATATCTTGCTATACTATTGGGAGATGCGTATTTGAATAACCCTTTTTACCATGAGAAGAATAAGTGTGCAATATGACAGTATCGCTGTTGAATTCAGGCAGTCATTTGTATCAAAGAAGGACTATTTGACACTATACAAGTTATAGTAGGAGTTGCTTGGATTGTGAACGACGAGGAAATAGCTTTGTTACTTCAGACATTGATGTCTCCCTTTCAATTTAAATGACAATACATTATAATTGAGATATACGCTTATATAGCTATAGATCAGCGCCAAACAGTTGTAACTGCCTACAGACTTATAAGCAGTCACGATTGTTTCGCGCTAACCCATCGATATGAGGTATTTAATAAGAAAGTTTTTTTTATCTTTATCTATATATATATATACCTTTCTGAAGTTATGTGTAATTTCAGAAAACTAAATGGCAAAGCATCAAGGGCAGGATAGTATGTGTTGATACCATGGAAAAGGAATAATTTGAACTGCATTTGTATTTTTATTTCTCTGTTTTCGAATACGAATTGACGGAATAAAATGATAAGATAGGAAAGTGCAAAGTGTAAAGTAAGAAAGAATCAAATAATGTAAATTTGCGTGTGGCTGGGTTGGTGACATTAGAGGGGATTGTTGAAGGCGAATCAGACAGACATAAATGACATTTATCTTTTTTTTTTTTTTTTTTTTTGTCGAGTTACAGCCCTACTCGGGTTTGTCCATGGCTAAGGCAGACAAGGTCCCAGCTAATACCCAGAAGCAGGTGCAAAAATGAAATTCGCCGTTATGTATAACAGATTGATTGCTCAAAATGACGTAAAACCCAATAAGCTTGTTGTTCGAGTTAAGTGAAACAAGACCTTCTGTAGCTCTCACCCAAATAGTATGCATCACGTAAAAAGACGTTTGTTTGTATGATTTTGACCGAAAACAACAACCACAAAAAAACATCTCATAACTTTTTCCAACAAGAGATGGTCTTATATACCCTGGCTCTATCTGTTTCAACTTCAATATAAGAAGTTAATTGTAAGATGGTTAGGAGGCGACATTTCTTTGGTATTTTGTTGTTACCAGTGATATTTATTGTCTAGTATTTCATCAAGGCTAATTAGTCATATAATTTGATTAGAGCTTACGTTAGCGTGTATCGTTGCTTTTCTTCGTATTTTTAGACAGGATAATTAACTAATCGCGGCTGCCAATCAAATAACCAGTCGACCAATAAAATCATTCATTTAGACTAGAAATGAGTTTGAAATCCAATATTTGCCGCCATTTTGTTAACATTTTTTGTTGGTTTTGCGACCTAAACATCGTAACTACAGCTTCTTCAAGCTGTAGTTACGACGTTTAGGTCGCAAACCAAATATTCTCATTTTTTGCATGCTTCGAGCCATAAATTTTGCAAAATAACGCCTTGGATAATCGAAGTGGAACTTCCTGTCGGCGTCAATGGGTGGGTGGCTGGGGGGGGGGGCTAACGAAGTAGGTGGGCGTGGCCAGCGATAAGTCAATCACACAGCATATTTTAAATCTCTCATCTTTTTTGTTTGCGAAAAAAAAATACTTGAAATGATAGTGCCTTTTTAAGTTTTCGAACCTTATGAAAGTGCCTAGATTAATATTTTTTTCGATATCCTTTTTTAGATTTTTCATATCATAGATCTAAATTTTTGTGTTTGAAAGTGTGTGTGTGGAACTTTCCTTACATCTAACCTTAAATAGAAGGATATTAGATGTATAAAATAGATATATTTGCACATAATAGATGCATAATATATGCATGCTAAATTTTTAAGTCATTCCGCTTTTTGATTAATATCAAGGCTTTTTGTCTCTATTTTAACATATCCAATTTCGCTATCTTTTGAAGTATGTACAGATCTTATAGCACGACAGGTCGGAATTGTAGACTTGCGTACAGCCCTTTCAACAAATATTCAATTAAATCTTTTGATTATAGTAGGGGGAAACAGTCCAAATTCATGAATTCTATGCATTTAAAACTGTCACATGAAATGAAATAAATCATGCATAGGGTATATTTTTATCAAACCATTGACAACAAAAGTGTACAGCCCAACACTATTTTCAGGAAGAGACCATTCAAATATAGACCTAAAGGACGGTCGATTATCCGTGTCTTCAGACCTAAATGATTTATTGAATGGGGTTTAAAGCCGCATTTAACAGTATTTCAGTCATATCGCGGCGGCTGGAGCACCTAACAATAGATTCCTGGTATTTCTCACGCCAATACAACCACTACATCCTTGGATCGAACCCATGACATCCCACCATTGAAGATTATGAGTCTGACGTGCTACCGACTGCGCTATGACGGCGGCTCATACCTAAACGAACCTGGATTTTATTTTGGCGTTTAACTTAATATGAGTGACGCTTAACCCTTTACTATTTTACTAACATTTAGACTTGTCCGAATTCAAAGGGTAACAGACAACATTACAAAGTAAGCTCTTTTGAAAAAAAATAACCATCTTATATGTTTTAAAATGTTGTGGAAAAAGAAGAAATTGCTTGTTACAAACAAATACTTCTTTTACAACAATATTTTCCTCAAGTATAATATCGTAGAGACGTTAAAAATCAGGATTTGTACGGAAAGGGTTAAACTAGAGAGAAATGAAATTCATTTCAATTAATAGAAATACTTTCGGTTTTATAACCTATTATTATGACTTAGGAGCTCTTGACCCATTTCCACACAACAAAATTTTAGATTGGTCCAAATTGAAAAAAACTGCAGACGACAATTTCAAATTGATGTAATTTCAATTTTTTCGTCGATGAGCGAGTTAACAGTATTCGATTTTTCCCAATAGAGTTAACACAGGCTATTCAAGAAATGAAGAAAATATTTTTTTTTTGTTTTGTTTTCATGGAGGTATGAACCGAAAAAACTAATCACACTGTATGAATACGCGAAGTGTGATTAGGTTTTTTTGGTTCATACCTCCTTGAAAACAAAAAATATTCTCTTCATTTTTTACAATTTAATAGCATCAAGCGAAAAAAACAGAAGCTTTACAAATTTTGATACCTTTTTTGTATGGGACTGTTTTGTGCGGAAGCATACAAAATCACTGCGTGATCAAAATTCTGTTAATAGAGTTATGAATTATATTTTTCAACCAATCCAAACGCTCGTTTTTGATAGACGAAACTAGAATTAAATTGTATAAATATAGAAACAAAAGTAGACTGCAGACCGTGTCAATTTCATCTGTCAGTTTCTATCACGCTACCCTCTCTTGGACTCAATATTGAGGAAATTATCGAGAAATAGGCAAGGATGTGTCGATAAAAATCGTTCAGTAAGTCGTGAATGACATTGCTAACTTTTCCCGGAGTAACATTTTGATATTTTTATGTATGATATATTTATATGATTTAAACAAGAACGCAGTGGTAAAGAATTATTGTTTAACACAGGAAATATGAATGACGACGAAGAGTGGTATATTTTGAGATTTTTGATTCGAGAGGAATAAATATATAGATAAAAAAGATAATGAAACTGCAATTAAACTTATGCCATATCATATCTTCGAAATTTTCCTTCAATTGAATTCAAATAATTACTCAGTCATGTTTTCACGAAGATCAGAGCAATGCCCCCCTCCTGAAAAAATGTCAAATATGCCTTTAAAAAAGTTCAAACCCAACATATAAAAACGCTCGTTGTTAACCCGTTACCAGACGACAAACAAGAGACTAGACAAAAATTCAAAGAAGTTTCAGACGAAAAATAAAACTGCTTTTAATCCATTACCACATAATCACGTATTTTTACGCGTCAAATATATATAGCTTTTGAGAACATTATGAAAAAAAAAGAGAAATTGCTTGTATCAAGCAATTTCTTCTTTTCTAACAATGTTTTCTATCTCATATGACATTTATCATTTATATTCAGACCGACTTTGTTTTGTCCTTTGCAACCTCTTTCAATTTGGGCCTGTCTAAAATTTTGTTGTTCGGGACTGGGTTAATATTCAAAAGAAAGATTCATTTAGTCCGTAAACCTATAGAAAGTGCGGAATGATTTGTAACAAACAATTTCTCCTTTTCTAAGAAGGGTTGTGTAATTTGACGATTGCCGTCTTTTCATGTCTTTTTAATGAACTTATGTTCTGTTCTAATCTATCTATCTATCTATCTATCTATCTATCTATCTATCTATCTATCTATCTATCTATCTATCTATCTATCTATCTATCTACTATCTATCTATCTATCTATCTATCTATCTATCTATCTAATCCAATGTTTATCGTACGGGATCGTGTGAAAATAGATTTATTGATTTACCACATTTTATAACTAAATTGCTAAGCACAAAGAAGAAACATAAATAAACACATAGAACCAAAAACTTTACTCTTTCTTACAGACTATCTGCTGACAAAATGTAAGTATCCAAAGAAAGGAGTAAGGACAACAAATTAAAAATCAGCAGTAGAATTGTCGAAAATGGAGAAATATTTGTGGAAAAGGAGAATACGGTGGTCACAAAAGTGGATTCTTTGGCGAATTGTCCACCTGACCTTGCTTCTGCCATATGAATACTACGGCAGAGAAGAGAGCAAGTATTGTGGGGAAAGAATTATCGATATTTTCTTTTTTTCCTCTTTGTTTTGTGTTTTTAATTCTCGCGAATTCCAAGATTGTGACATGGGATGCAAATATTTAAAAACATGTACAAGGAACTGTTTTTCGAAGTCTCGTGTACCTACAAGTTTTTTTTATTTGTTCACCTGACCTTTGCTTCTGCAATATGAATACTACGGCAGAGAAGAGAGCAAGTATTGTGGGAAAAGAATTATCGATATTTTCTCTTTTTTCCTCTTTGTTTTGTGTTTTTAATTCTTGCGAAATCCAAGATTGTGACATGGGATGCAAACATTTAAAAACATGTACAAGGAACTATTTTTCGAAGACTCGTGTACATACAAGTTTTTTTTATTTTGTTTTGTTTTTCAAATAAAAAAGGACGTGATTATGGCATTTTTAGAAGTAATAATAAATGTATGTAAAACGCTCTGAAAGCTGACAGGAACGGTTCTTTATGGAAAATTCTCTTCGTTTACTATTATTATCAACTCGTTTTCAGTCGTTGTTAGCATGACACCTGTTTATGAAGTATACGCCATTGTTTGGCGAACAAAATGTCGTAAATACAGCTTGGATAAAGCTGTATTTACGACATTTTTCTCGCCCAACGACGATATTTCTTTTACCTTGTTATACGTATTGATATAATCAACAGTAGAGTTTTTATCATCTCTGGCAATCTAACCTCCTTGCCTTTTTTTTCGTAAGCACTGGATACATATTTCCTCCAATAACTTGGGCCATATAGTTGAACCACCCAAGTGCCATTGATTGATTTACAAACGAAAACGTTGTAACTACAGCGCATTCGAATGCCGGTTACAGTATCGTTGCTAGACAATAAATAAAACACGTTGTATTTTTCCTGTCAAAAAAAAAAAAGAATAACTCTAAAATTCTTTAAAGTTCCTAAATTATTTTCCTGTTCATAGTAAAAAAAAATATCATGTTACTTTCTAGATTTCGTTCTATCTGCCAAACACATCTGAAGTAAGAACAAGTATTGTACTCTTTAATAAAAAAAAGATGAGTAAACAATATGCATTTAAAAGGGCGTTTACATGCCCACACTATATCTTTTCTTTGTGTTCCCAGGAAATAAATATTTCAACATAGCGAAAGATAAACATTCCTGCTATTGTTTTTAAGAGATATGGAAAAGTGAATGGCTTCAGATAAGTATTCATCATAGTAAAATTGAAATTAACAAAACATCACTTCGAAATCTGGATTGCTGGTATTGATTAGCGAAAACAAAGCTTAGGAAAGGGAAACCAAAATTAAGATAGAATCTTTTAAAATTTTAACCCATCACTAGGCAGAAGAAATTTGGACTGGTCGAAGTTGAAAGGGGTTTCAGACAAAAATCTAAAGTTTGTGAAATTCTAATTTTTTTCAACTTTCTAGTAAGAAAACATTCTCTGAATTGAAGAAATTGCTTTTAACAATTAATTTATTCATTTTATACGATGTTTTCACAATTGTTTTTCTTGAGGGGCGTTCAAAGGCGTCCTTGTGTGAGCATGGTTTGAATTCTTTTTTAAACCCGTTAACTGACGTCAAGTTTTCACCTAGTTTAAATCGAAAAATAAATCGAAAGAAGATGCAAACTGAAACGCATTGTAGGTTGAAATTAAAAAAAAGAAAAATGCGAATTATGCTTAAACTTTGTGAGAAGAGGAGAGTTTGCTTTTAACAAGCAATTCATCCCTTTCTCGCAATGTTTTACACAACTGTTTCTTGTTGTTATTATTTTTTTTGTTTTGTTTTGTTTTGTTTTTTTCAGTGCTCAAGATTGCAGGAATCTTGTAGCAGGTAAAACATCGTGTTGATTTTTTTAAAATAAGTTATTATTTCGTGGGGGTGATAAAGTGTAGACCAATGCTGTCTGGAAAGAGTGTAATACGTGTAATGGGGTCCATGGCCTAGTGGCAGGACAAGAGACTCGGAATCAGAGGGTCCCGAGATCGAAACCAACTCGGGTCATAGAATTTTTTTTCTGAGCAAAAAATTAACTCCACGTTGCTCCTCTCAACCCAGGTGTATAAATAGATACATGTAAATGTTACAAGCAAATGTGCTGTGGCTAGCCGTAGGCGCCGTGTGTTCAAAGCCGACTTGTAACTCTATGATCGTAGGGTTAATGTGTAAAGCATGAGCGTGGAACAGACTATAAACTAACAACTTTAACTTTTTCAATATCATGGATTTAATTGTTAAATGAAAATTATTTCGAGAGAATTTCAATTGAAAAACTCATGATAAATATAAGTCTTCGTCTTATTTACTTTAAGATGCAATGCTTCGCAGAAAAAGTGCATTAAAGATTTAAAAGATAGATAACGTTCCCAAACAGTTTCAAATCTTTTGGCCGCAAGCTGTTCTCATCTTAGATTCATAAACGTTTTCCAATCTCGGACTTATTTCCTTGGTAAGTGCTATGGTATTGACACATAACAATAATTTTCGAAATGACCCTTTGGCGGATCTCTTGTCAGCCCTCTGACCTCCGACAGAAGGTTCGACTAACTCCGACAGAAGGTTCGACTAAGATATTAAACGGCTTTATGTTGAAAATTTATGGAATTTAACATTTAAAAAACAGTAAAATGGTTTGTTGATGACCTAAACGTCGTAACTACAGCTTTAATAACTTGTAGTTAAAACGTTTAAGTTGCCAAACAAACGAGACTGCTTCACATAAATGACGTACAGAGTCTTTGTTCGAAGTTCGGGTCAAATGGTAGATTGAATCTTTGATTAACAACCACGATTAGTCAGATTCATGCATCACGGATTTAAGCTTTATAATGTATGTAGTATGCCAAAACTGAGACTTTTCTTTTGATCTCTGTTGTTGTTTGTGTTTCCTGCAATTTGGATCGCTTTTAGATGTAAACACAGTTCTTAGTTAAAGATGCGTCAAAGATAAGTTGTATTTGATGTATAATGTATTGGTTTTATGGTTATTTTCGCATAGAGATTATTCAATGTTGCTTGTTAATGGCTCCATACGGGTTTTTTTTCCCAACAACCCTTTTAGACCACCTATTAACCCACTACCAGACCACAGTATTTTAGACGAGTCCAATTTTCGGAAAGTTGAAATACTTTTTGATAAATTTTCGTTTAGAAAAATATCGTCGTTGTCGTTCTAAAAAGTCGTAACCGCAGAATGATTCAAGCTGTAGTTACGACGTTTTAGAATGACAACTACGATATGTTGCTGACGAAGCCACTTTTCTTAAGTGTCGTAAAAACCAGGATTATATGGGAGTTGACAGAAAACATTATCGGGGTCATTTTAGGAGATAGTTTGACTGTAGAAACCATCTCTAATTGACGGATCGCCGGCCGCGACCACTGGCTCCTACAAGAAGTTCCACGGCGTCATTTTACATTATTCGTGGCCAGTAACATGTAACAACAAAGTAAAATAATTGGTTGGCGACCTAAGTGTCGTAACTACAGCTTGAAAGCTGTAGTTACGACGTTTAAGTCGCCAAACCAACGAAAATGCTTCACAAAAACATCGGCCAATGTTTGAGTTCAAGGTGAATGATTTGATATTGCGTTATTTTTTTTTTTTTTTTTTTATTGACAGGCAAGATTGGCCAATAGTAACTAGTCTACTTCACCATTCAATCTGTATTCACAAATTATTCAATTCACAAATTATTCAAAGGTATTCTCTGTTTAGCATAGTCGAGGTGAGGAAAATATATATATTTTTAGAAACTTGAATTAGTCTTTTATTTATCTAAGGTACGGTTAAAAGAACTTTAACTTTTAATTCATCTGTGTACGGGGATTTAGACAATCTCTTCTTTTTTCCAAAATAATTCCTACCCTTCTGACTGGTTATATTTCAAATCAAATCCGCTATAAATTTTCGTCTGCAAGATCCTTGACTTGGACAGGTCTAAAATTTTGCGAAAAAGGAAAGGGTTAATGAATGCAAATTTTTCCAACTTGATGAAAAGCGAATTTGTTAGATTTCCTTACACTTTATCACTGAAGATTTCACATAACATTGCAGTCATTTTACATGATGCTTTCGTTTCACAAACACAGTCTTTCGTAGGTCTGCTGCAGGAGTTCGGTTACATATCACAATGTCACATATCAGGGTCCGAGATTAACTTTTTTCTTTCTCAATTGAGAATATACTCAAACTTCAAGTTTAAATAAACGTTGTGTTTCTACGTTAACTGTAGATTTTGTGTTATAAACTATAATTTACCAATACAATGTTTCAGTTTCACAAACTTGTCGAAGATTTTAAGGTAATTGTTATCTTTAATTTCGAATCAAATTTTGAGTAAATTCTCTATTTAGTACAAAAAAATAGTTTTATAATCCCGGAATCTGATGTTTCTCAGTATCAGAATTGTCCCAAAGCTTGCTTTATTTTTTTTATTTTTTTTTATTTGTTTTTATTATTATTTTTATTTTTTGTTTTTGTTTTTTTATATATATATATATTTTATTTTATTTATTTATTTATCAATTTTTATTTTATTTCATTTTTATTTTTATTTTTATTTTTTCTATTTATTTATTTTTTTTTTTTTTTTTTTCGAGGGGGAGGGGGGGTTGCGTAGCAATACACGACAATGGATCAATCGCGTATGTCAATCAAAACATTTCTCAGCCAATGAAAAATGTCAGTCAAAAAGCGGCTGCAATGTCATCTCTGACACATCCCAACACATTTTGACCAATCAAATATCGAGATGTATTCGCTCCAGATATTATGACGTAAGAAAAATAAGATCCCGGACGAAACCATTCGCTTTTATTTCTAAACTTAATGTCCCCGACTAGATCCTGAAGACTAAGACGTCTGGAACGCCGGACAAACTGCCCGACTTGGTTGCCATTTTGATTGTCTCAGCAGACAAAGGTCAAAATGGCGGTGAATGTTGGAATTTCTTAGAATGGTCTACCCTTAGTGGGCGAAGCCAGTGAACCCTCAATTAACCAATCGCGACTGTCAATCAAATAATCAGTTAACGGAAGAAATCATTCATTTAGACTAGAAGTTCAATTTCTTCATTATCCACACTGTTCTCCGAATCCTTTGTATTTGGGACGACAAAAAGCATATTTTTGGGGGAATAGGTTGAATAAAACAAAATTATTATCGTCTTCACCTCAGCATCGCTAGATAATCCCTAGCCTATTATTGAAAATTGATTAAACAGTTCTAACAAGTCTGAAATATCAGGAGGCCCATAAACCTCACTCAATAATTAAAGCCTTGACTTGCCTGTCCCCGTTGACTCGTCATAAAAGCACTCCGGATTTTGATGCCAAAATTGCCATGCTTAAAAATGATATAGATCTATACTGCTGATTTCATTTTAGTGCAAAAAGTCGTTGGGCATGGATTTATCCTTTCCTGTTCAATCCCTGGTTTTTACGTCTCTGTGATTTTATATTTGAGAAAACATTGTGGAAAACGAAGAAATTGCTTATAATAAGCAATTTCTTCTTTTCCACATTGTTTTCTTCCCTACTTAATATTTATTTTTCAAATTAAATCCACTTTAATTTTTTTATTTTCAATCCTTTGAATTTGGACAGGTCTAGAATTTTGTAAAACATGAAAGGGTTAGCTGAATTTATCTTGGTTTTTATTACTGTAATATAATAATAAAACCTCTAATGAATGTCAAAAAAGCCAAGTTTTTTTCAAAGTTGAACTTGTTTTAAGCGACCGCTTAAGGGACGGCCAAAATGTGTTCCTTTAAGAGAATGGTCGTTTAATACACTTTTTTGTGACATTTATCAATGACCGGTTCGACTGCATACATAAATTATTCCAGGATTCTCACTAAACCCAAAGTTGATGGAACTCATTAGAATCGTCTCATTCAGACGATTCTAATGAGACCCCCATATTTTGACAATTTCATAAGCAAAACGTCTCATTGTTAAGATTCCTTGCTTTGGAATTTTGAATCTTTTCGCTTAATTAAATAAGTCTAATAAAGGTGAGCAAGATTAACTTTAGTTGAACATGGCGACCAATGTTCTTCAAAAGGTTAACCGGCACCGGGGCTCTCAAATGTTTGGCGATGGCGTTATCGGGCTTCAAACCCATACTAACCACTACTACACATACCTTGTTATGCGTATAAACCACTAGGTACGGGAAAGAATGCCAAAGGAGCATTTTGTTTGATTGTTTGTTTGTTTGCTTTTCTTGTTTTTGATTTTGGCTGACGGTTTCTTCTATAACGCTATTTGTTCCTTGAATAATATTTGTAGACAAAGTTGTTACACGATTTATTGCAGCTTATTTGTTAACAAAAACGTGTTGCAACATACCAGTATTTTCATAATTGACCAATCGCGGCTCCCAATCAAGGAATCAACCGACCAATCAAATCATTTATTAAGCCCGGACCTGAGCTTTCAACTCCAAATCGGCCGCCATTTTTGTTAACCATTTTTGTTGGTTTGGAGACTTAAAAGTCGTAACTACAGCTTACTCATGTTGTAGTTACCACGTCTAGGTCGACAACCACTATTCTTCTTATTTGTAACATGGTACTTGCCATGAATTTTTCAAAATAACGCCGTTAAAAATCGAAGCGGGACTTCCTGTAGGAGTCGGTGTGCCTGATCTTAGTCTACATTACTTTGCGAGTTTTCTTATTCAAACTTATTCAACAAACTTGTTAACAAAAGAAACATTTACACGTATTGAGGGTCTATCGGTACTTTCAGGCCCTTTGCTGCAATTTCAAACTGATTTTTTATTGGTTGTCCCAAAGAGTTAAGACTCTAAAAACAACTAACATACAAATTCAAATTAGAACAGTCAAGCGAAAAGGGATCATCTTGAGACTGGGGAAAATGATAGATCCCGGGCTTGCTCGTTTACCGGCTGACTAGTGCACCCATCTCGTTATCTGATCGTAAGGATGTTTGACACACAGAAACCCAGTCCTCCCAGCTGTAGACTTGGGCGCAGTGCTAAGAATCCATTGCTTCTCATTAATATCATTACATATGTGTTACGACCATAACGAATATATGAGTTCGCCCCCTAATCGTGAACCCTTGTCCAAATAAAAGCAACACGCACTGCGCAGACTGACCCGGATAGAAGCTGTTTTCTCTGGGTTGATATTCTGAGTCTAAGATAGTCTTTCTATCTAACTGAAGGTTCATTATTGCAATATATCTGGGATTAGCCTCTGCTAGATCTGAAATCTTTTCTAGGTTTCCGTCTATGGTTTGTGTTAATTTCTGTGGAACCCACCCGCTTTTTTTGCCTTACAGGTCGTATATAACTATACAGAACAGAGTCGGGGGGGGGGGGGCTTTTTTCTATATAATCATACGGACAATAATTTTCTTTCTAAAGTTAGGACATAGCGCAAAGACATAATATGGGTCTATACAATGTAAAGAGCCACATCCCATGTTTTTACTATAAGCCCTCGATATAATCAAACCATTGTACTGTTGATCTACTAGTTACCAACTAATTAAGAAGAAATTCGTTCAGTCTTATTCGAAGCGGTGTGAGAAATGCCGGGAATTTATGGTTAGGTGCTCCAGTTTCAGCAATATCACTGAAAAACTTTTGAGAGAGGCGGTAATACCTGTTCAAACTTATTCGATGCCAAACTTCTTTCGTTTTTCTTAAAAGGGACATCATATCTGTCAGATTTGTTTTTTGAAATGTTAATTTCAATAACCCGTTCAAACTGATTCTATTTTAATCCGTGTATAAATGAAATATAATCGTTTTAAATTCATGAGATTTTCTTGCTTTTAAAATCAATGAAATAGAGAAATAAATTCAATTCGGTATATTTGTACCAATCGTAACAAAAAGAAAGACTGTATATATAATTTTGGTGTTGTAGTACAAGACCTTTCAAAAGTAAAGAAAATCAAGTAGCCGTTAAATTAGGAACACGATAATGACATGACCGTGTCCTCAGACTAAAATAGAACGTTTTATTTTTTTAATTAAATTTCAAATTTTGTATGGGAGTACTTGAATGCGATTCAATCCACACCACAGATTCTTTTAGCTCACTTCAGTTATATATTTGATGGAAAATTTTGTAGAAGCACTCGATTCAGTTTGCTGTTCCAAAGGCTGGTACGCGGTGAAAATCGTTTTCTTACGTCAGCCAGTGGAACAGCCTACCTGCAATTATTAAAATATGCAAGTTTATTTCCAGTTTAGCTAGCAAAGCGTAAGCTTTGATAGCTTAAGTTAACAGACACAATTTTGAAGTCGTCTCGAAGTTCAACGAGTGCAAACTGCCACTGAAGGCTTAATCACTCTAAATCCGTTAAATGCCTACGCCATAAAAAGCAGTTCTTATGTATTTCAGGAATATTGCAAACTCTGCATGCATGTTCATCTTCTAGATAATTTTTGCTCACTTTAGCACATCGTGTTAAAAATTACTTTTATCATAGTCTTCAAAGAATTTGCAGACGACAATTTCAAATTGTTTAAAATTCTAAAATAGTGATCTTTCTAGGTAGAAAATAATGTGGAAAATAAAGAAATTGCTTGAAGGAAACAGTATCTTGATTTATTTCTGCATCGCGTCAAATTGCGGTAATGTGTGATCCTGAGTCATTATAACTAAACCTTCTACCATTTTTCATAATTTAGAACGGGTTTACAGACTCGGATAATTATTCCCAATATAGAACAAAATGCTGGAATATAAGACAAATGTTGACTACAGAATGTGTCAATTTCACCTGTCAGTTTATATCTCGTGCTATCGTCTATTGGACTCTGTATTGAAGAAATTATCGAGAAATAGATAAGACCATGTCAATAAACGTTGTTCATTGTGCTGTGAAAGGCTTTTAAGTAAGTGGAACTATTGCTGATTTTTGGTTGGAATTACAAGCTATGTGTTGACCTCCTTATTTGGCTTTCATGGATAGCTCTTTCGCCACACGAAAAGTGAAACAGTCGTCACGCATCGTATATCTTTAAAGGAAATGTCATATTCATATCAACCGAAGACGCTATTCTTAAGCTCACACAACGAACAATATACCTTTAAGCCAAATAACTACGGTGTCGTACACCCAAATACAGTAGCAAGTGAAGTGAAATTGGAATGAATATACAAGACTGAAGTTATATTCCCAAAAAGTATTCAATAGAACAAAGTTTGAACTATTTAGTTTGGCAAGACGTCTGTTATAAATAGATATAGAAATGTAACGATTTATATATAATCTGTTATAACAGGAAGCAAATCAAAGTACTGAAATTACTCTAAGCTAGCAAAGCATGGTTGAATTTAGAAAACGTTTCTTTGTTGGGTAGAAAACATTGTGGTCGTTGAAGAAATTGCTTGTACAAGCAATTTCTTCACTGTCCACAATGTTTTCCATAGCCTTTTTCCCAAAGCGGAATTGATAGGGAATGGGTTAGATAGCGTGCTTTTGAGAGAGTTAAATACAATTCGAATAGAGTTTGCAATATTCCTGAAATATATGAGAACTACTTGTAATGGCGTAAGAATTTAATGGATTTAGTGGTTAAGCCTCCAATGACAGTCTGCAATCTTTGAACTTTGAGACGACCTCAAAATTTCGCATGTTATCTTAAGCTATCAAAGCTGTCGCTTTGCTAGCTAAAAACACCCAAACAGTTTGATTTCATTGTTATTATCATTATTTTCATCATACATAACAAATCTATCTACTTACCAAATTTTCTCGTTAACGCTGTATATTTAGACTTCGTTAAGTCTCTAAACCCATAAATAAATTTCGGAATATGAGACAGGGTGAGATATGAGACCTTTTAAATACATGTACTTACCGTTCATTGAAAGATCATATCCTAGGTAATTTTAGCTCACTTGAGCATGTTGTGTTCAAAATAACTGTTAACATGCATTAACTTTATTCAAATTGTAGAAAACTCCTTCAGAAGCATGCGATAAACCCAGTCTCACTAAACTCCCCTTTTTAAGAATCTCTAGAAAAGGCATCGAAAAACACAGTGAAAAAGCGATTTCTTCCGTATCCACATTTTTAGCTAGCAAAGCGTCAGCTTTGATAGCTTAAGTTAACAGACAAAATTTTGAGGTCTCCTCACAGTTCAGTGAGTGCAAACTGCCACTGGAGACTTAACCACTAAATCTATTAAATGTATACGCCATAAAAGTAGTTCTTAGGAATTTCAGGAATATTTCAAACTCTATTCAGTTGTAGATAACTCTTTCAAAAGCATGATATTTAACACATTCCCACTCAACCTCGCTTTTAAAGCAAAGAAAAAAGCTTTGAAAAACATTGTGGACAGTGAAGAACTGTAACAAGCAATTTCTTCATTTTCCACAATGTTTTCTACCCAACAAGGGAAAGATTTTCTAAATTCAACCAGCTTGAAGTTGTCGTCTGCAACTTCTTTCAATCTGAACCAGTCTAAGATTTTGTCAAGTTGTAATGGGCTTACTCCTGGGTTACTTTAACCTCGTTTATTTATCATGATAACCTTTGGCAAATAAGACTACTTAACAAAACTCTGCTTTGCTAGCTTACAGTACTTTCAGTATTTTGATTTCTACTTTACAAAGGACAAAGAAGGAAAAGATTTTTTTTATTAATAAAACCATACTTTGCTAACTTATTGTACTTTCAGTACCTTGATATTTTTTTGTTCACGTATGATAATTGTTACTATGACAAATGACCAATCGCTGCTGTCAATCAAGGAATAAACCGGCCATTCATATACATGTAATTAATTTCAACTCCGACAATCGCTGTCATTTTGCCTAACTTTTATTGTTGGTTTGGCGACTTAAACTTCGTAACTACAGGTTATGATGACTTAGACGTCGTTATTACTACTGTTGTTACGACGTTTACGTCACTAACCAATCATTTTACTTTTTGTTACATGCTACTTTCCATAATATTTGCAAAATGACACTTTTGTAAATCGGAGCGGAACTTCCTGTTGGAATTAATGGGCGGGGCCTAGGGATTCAGTCGGCGGGGCCAGCGATTTGTCAGTTTTCAAAGTATTGGACGATTTACTTGCCATGCCATGATTTAGACATTCAACGATGTAATTTTGTAGGACTTATGTTCTGTTACATGTAACAAAAATGTAAAATAGTTGGTTAGCGACCTAAACGTCGCAACAACAGCAATAATTAGGACGTCTAAGTCACCATACCCACGAAAATTCTTCGTATAAATGTTTTAGTTTAAAGTTCACTTTCTCTCTAGATGAATGATTTGATTGGTCAAATTATTTTTTGGTTTACATCGGAGATCCGTTAATCTTCCGGCTAATCAAATTAATATCATTTACTAGTCAAACCAAAAGTGACCGATTGTAAACTCCTTTTTAGAAATGTTTGTAAGTGATATTGCATTAAATAGAGGGCACCCAGAGGTAACATTTCGAAATTGAATATCGTCGTTTGGAGCGTAAAACATCGTAACTACAGCTTTATCAAAACTGTAGTTACGATATTTTACTCGCACAAAGACGATATACAATTTAGTATAACAGTCATTCTAGATTCCGACTATCTATTAAAAGCATAAACTTTCGACTCGGGTCATTCTGAGCAGTTTGATTGGCATTGATATATTTGCATGTCTTTTAGATCCGTTTTAGCTTGACGGAACCGACTCCTAAAATCAATAAGAACGTAATCTTGCACGCTTGCATGTATACATAATCTCTTTCCACTTGTATTTCCAGGAACTAAATAGAGGAAAAAACTCAAACTTAGACTAGAACCATTATTCTGAAGAGTTGCTTGAGTGGATGACTTAAGGTACAAGGATGTCGAACTAACCCTTAACCAGACGACAACAATTTAGACTGGTCCAAAATCAAAGATGTTGCAGACGACAATTTAAGTTTACCCATTACCAGACGACACAATTTTAGACTGGTCCTAATTGAAAGGATTTGCAGACAACAATTTCAAGTTTACAAAATTTTAGATTTTTTTGAGTGGCGTCAAAAATCGTCATTGTATGGGAATGAGATAATGAAATTTAAAATTATAGGTCCTTTGAGGTCGAAAATATTGTGGATAATGAAGAAATTGCCTGTAACAAGCAATTTTCTTTATTTTTCACAATGGATTCCAAAGCGTTTTTTCTTTTGGGGCATATAAAACCGTTTTTATGATGGAATGGGTTAGGATTGATTTCCTTAAAATGGAGTTTTATCGAAGAGACGTTTCCAATATGTACCCACAGCCCAAGCAGTCAGATACAGTCATTTGAAGTCACATACAGGCCTTTCCATTACCCGACGACAAAATTATAGACTGGTCCAAATTTAAACGAAAAGTAACAGACAAAAAATTCATATTTGTGGATTTTTTAATTCTTTGTCTTTAGGGGTAGAAAACATAGTGGGGAATGAAGAAATTGCTTGTAACAAGCAATTTCTTTATTTCCCATCATGTTTTCAACCCTATTTTTTATTTTTTTTTTTCATAGGCGTAATTAGACGGAATTGGGTGGTAATGGGTAAAGTGTTGGGTTATTTACTTTTATCTAGTTTTTAGTGGAAGAACATCTTAAGCTCAGTGTGGGTGATGGATGCTGTGTTTCAAAGAAAATGAGATTCCTCAGGAAAGTTTAATCAACTGTAAAGAAAAGCCGTCAGAAAACTGTGTAATGTTAAATTAATTTCTTGCGGAGTGAACGAGAAAGGATTATTCCGTTGGGTCGTGTTAATGGTCTAACGTAATTTGAATTTTCATGGAATTAATTGTTGAACTAAAATTCGGTTGAAGTGAAGGATTTAATCAGGATATCGTTCTAAAAAAGTAAGTATTCATTCATTAACTTTTAAGTTTTGATTTGATATTTTGATTCAAATCGATTGACAGATCGCTGGCCCCGCCCACTGACTCCGACAGGAAGCTCGACTTTGATATTGAACGGCGTTATTCTTTTAAACTTTATGGTCAGTAGACATTAAATGGTTGATTAGCGAACTAAGCGTCGTTACAGCAAATGTAATAAGCTGTAATTACGACGTTTATTGACAATGCGATCCGTCAATCCACCTTAAAGTATATACTATTTATGTACAATTTAGCAAAAAAAAAGCTGTAGTTACGACATTTTGCTCGCCTCACGACGATAAAAGTAGTTTCCCGGACTTAAAACAAGGTTTTATTGTTAGGTTCATCTAAGACAGCAAACAGATTGTACAAACTTAACTCTGCTTGAAGTTCAAATCTTAGCATAACTAAGAATAGATTATGCAGTCAGGTGTATAACAACTAGCTTTCGGAGTTACCTGTACCAGCAGTCGAAGTAGGATATGGGTAACATGATCAAAGCTGAAACTTGTTTTTGATCTTTGATACTGTTTGTTTTCATATGATTGAGAATCCTATCAAAATTAAACATCCAGCTCTGCGTTTAGCTAAGAATGCATCGAAGAAAGTTTCCCAGGGCTACAATTCTAACGAGCATTAAGATTGTTTCAACATCACTAAGGTCAAACCTGTTGGCGTGGTATTCGTGATCGTAATATCCTGTGTTTGTACAGTAAAGGGTTAAAAATGAAGATAAACGGCCATGATCGATTCGGGGGAGAGGGCGCCAATCTTAGGGCCGCACTTTCGGCGCGAGTACTTGTGTATTCTCCAGGAAGCAGAATCGAGACGGATTTATCTAATTTGGAAGAATTTGTTTCCCAATCGAAGTATAATAAACCACTTAAGCCAAAAAAGTAAACCCTCTTTTATAAATATATGTTCCCATTGAATTCTCATTATCTGTGTTTCCGATGAATACATACAACTTAGAGCTTCGTTTAGAAATAACTATTTAAGATTGGCTTTAACACACATCTCTCTCTCTCTCTTTCTCTCTCTCTCTCCCTCTCTCTCTCTCTCGCTCGCTCTATCTTTCTCGCTCCCTCTCTCTCTCTCGCTCCCACTCTCTCTTTCTCTTCTCTCTCTCTCTCTCTCTCTCTCTCTCTCTCTCTCTCTCTCTCTCTCTCTCTCTCTCTCTCTCTCTCACTCTTTTTTGCTTGTATCAAGGACGAGAGCAGCCTGAATTGCACGAACGAACACTTACAAAAATGTAAATTTTCTCCTTACCCTTAAACTTATATCCACGACTTTTTATGTAATACATATTATTAATACAAATAGAGTAAAAGATATGACAATAAATGTGTCAAAATTCGAGATAGAAGATAACTGATCACACTCGATTATGTTGTAATTTAAAAAAAAAGAAATAAAAAAATAGTTAGGGTAACTGTTTGAATAAAAATGACAAATCTATCTTAATTCTTCTGTTATTCTACAACTATAGTTTCAATGATTATTTAAACATTATCTGCCATCAGTAAGAATGGGCCCGTATCTCAGATACAATACACGTATTTTGTCTTGTGATTTGATTATGCCTGACATTCATTGCACGGTGGGTTACACGACTCATTATTCTAATTTCTTGGAATCTTCTGTAAATGATTCTAGACTGGCCTTCTGTCAAAAATTCGATGAATTTGCTAGCATCATGTGATCAGTTTCTGTAGGACGTAGAAAAGGGTAAGTAACCTGTGGATTTAATTGACGGATCGCTGGACAAGCCCACTGAGCTCCAACAGGAAGTTCGACTTAGATATAGAACAGCGTTATTTTGCAAAATCAATGGTTAGCAACTTGAAACAAAAAAATAGAATTATCGGTCGCCCACCTAAAAAATGCTTCTTATAAATGTCATCCAATGTCGGAGTTCAAAACTCACTTCTGGTCTAAACGGAAAATTGGTTGATTAATTCTTTGACAGACAGCCGCTATTGGTCGATTGTAAAAGCTGCCGTGAAGATGTTGATAGATCATTCAGTTCCTGATTACACAATACTTCGTTTTGTCCCCCTGAAATGCTTAACCCATTACCAGATGGAGAAATTTTAGACAGAACCAGATTGAAAGAAGTTGCAGACTACAATTTAAAGTTTATGAAATTTTGGATTTTTTCTGACTTTCTGGGTAGAAAACATTGTGTAAAATGAAGAAATTGATTGTAACAAGCAATTTCTTCATTTTTTACAATGTTTTCTGAATAATTTTTCAAAAGTGTCACTGAGTGGGAATGGGTTAAATGGTTTGTGGTTTCATATTTAAAGGTAACACATATTACATAATATGAACAAAACTTGAAAAATAAGTCACAAGTAGTATATATAGAGTACTACTAGCTTATGAGCTACTATAGTTACGAACTCGAAAATGAATTTACCATGCTCAAAAATTTACATTAAATGTAAAAATGCCTACAACTTTTTTCGAGTTGAATGCGTCTCATTTTTTGCCATGTCTAAGTGACGGTAGATAAAATGCGTTGACTTTCTGATCACAACTTTGTTGGGTTGGCTAACTCTTTTCTGATCCTTGTATAGACTGGTAACTCCGTCGACATTTGTTAAATCGACTGTCGTACCAGACTAATCCGTGTATTTTTTATGTGTGATTAATGCCTATTGTGTGTAATCTGGCTAGAAAAAACGGTAATTCACTTTTTTTACCTCCGTCAGGAATTGTTCCTGTACAACTAGGTTAATAAACCACTATCTACTGTGGATTCCCTATATTACCAATTATTTACGGTTCCGGGAAATACTAAGATTGTGCTAACTGGTACATCGCGGTATGATATTCATTATATGTCTCAAAAAGGACTTCAAACCTGTAGATCTTCATTTTTTATGGAGTCACGAGTTTTTGTTTTGTTTGCGTTTGCTCACAAGCGCACACCTTGCTAAAGGTGGGCGTTTCTGGTTGTGTGGTGACCTTAGTCCAGCGTGCGAGATCCGTAATCAAGATTTATCTTGAAGATACAACAGAATCCACAGGCATTGCTGAATCAACCTAAATAATGGCTATTCTTGATGAAACTTTGAAATCATGTCATTTTGGGGTAAAAAAGTAGGTCTCTAGGTCTATTCTTAGGAACAACATATAGACGGTCTAGGGACCACAGTTTTCTTTTTCTCAACGGATCTGAAAATAAGTCAAAATTTTTGTGTGAACAAAATCCAGGACGAGTCTGCGATTTGGTCACCTACGGTCAAAAACTAGGTCACTAGTTCAATTCTGAGGAAGGCCTTCTGTGTACTTTACTAGTCACAGTTTCTGTTCAATCGACCCTGAAAATTGGTCAAAATAATTTTCCTGGTAAATTCTCATGAAGTATTGAAATTTAGTCACTAGGGATTAACTATTAGGTTTTTAGGGCTAATTTCATGCTCAATCAACCTTTAGTCTCGACAGATTGTTTGTCTCTATGAACGCTATGGCATCTTGGTTCAAAGTTCAAACTTGGTTCATTGTTGGAGAAAATCTTGGTTACTACATCGGTCATCGGAGGAAACATTGAGGGCATTTTTGTTGCCATATTTTCAGCTCAATCAATCTGAAGATTAGTCAGAATATATGCTTTAATGGTTTCTTGGACTATTTCAAAACTGGGTTATTCGAGTAAAAACCTAGGCCACTAGCAGACTAAGTTATCTAATCCTCTGGCGGTATGTTTGTCTAGATGAATTCTTGGACAAGCTGGGAATTCGATATTTCAAGACCCTAAATTATTCATATAGGTCAACTCTTTCAAAATGTGTTAAGAACACTCTTGGGGCAACAATTTATGTGAAAAAAGGTAAGGGTGTTTTATTTTGGATAAACACTTGCATAGGTTTGTAATTGGGTCATTCATGATAAAAATATGCGATTTTTATGCCACAAGTGTTGCACAGTCAACCCCCAAAATTGGAAAGGATATTTCTCTGGATGTAATCTGGGGCAACTTCAAAATTTTATACAACTTGAATCATAGGTCATAATGTAAAATCTTGGAGAAAAAATATCAGTATCGAGACAATATTTTTACTAAATAAACTAGAAAATTGTGAGAAAATTGATTTCAATTTAATTTTGAACATGTTTGGATATTTCTCATTTAGAGCTCAGAGTTTACAACAAACTTTGTTGATACCATAGCAGTCACAGTCAGTTTAGTTGTCTAGACGTTTAACTCAGGTTATTGCTTTAGGGTCCTAATGGCCCTCCTGTGTTTAAGGTTGTGTTGTTGTTTTCGATATCAAAATCTTTATTGCGCCACTCTAAAAAGGAGAAACTATATCGACTGCTCTGACTAAAGTACTAATTAATGAAGATAAGATTTAGTTTGAATGGTTGCCAAAAAGTTGATTTGCGTTTTCCATTAATCAGCAGAGCAGCGTAATCGATGGAGCTGACGAGCTACGGTCAGACGAATCTTCAAATTTTCAAATCTTCCTCGAAACCCTTTTAGGGGAGTCGGTCGTGATCAGCATGCGTGTTGCGAATACTGATCTGTGTCTGATCAAATTTGACTTTGTCACATTGTCAGGGTAGGTTTTTGTTCTCTTCTATTATCATTATGGGGACTTTTTGTATGCGTGTGGTGGTTTCTATATGTGTGTTTATCTATCTGTATGTATGCTTTTATCTACGAAGGTATGTGTGCGTGTCTGCGTGTGTGTGTGTCTCTGTGTTAGTGCTGCCGGGCTTCTAAAGCTCCGCACGTTTAGCGTGAAAATGCTATATTTGAAATGCTTTAATCGCCCATAGACGTTACTTGTTTGCTTTCTTTAAGTATAATGTTAGTTGGTGCTGTTTTGTTTCTTTTTTTTATAAAACTTCTCTCCAAACTTATGGTAAAATGAAATCAAACCAAATCAGAAATCTGGCTGGGAAGTCCGGTTGGTGATGAGTTACGGGTAGTGGAAGAAGATACCTTTTTTACTAAGACACTGTTTATTGATTTCATTTGAATGAAAATGGTGAAAATTTAAGTGGTGTGGACTGCTCTTTACCATAGTTTTGTGCTTTTTTTTTAGCTCTGAAGCAACATAATCTTGAAGTGAATACCATTAAGAATTAATCAATCGCTGGTGTCAATCAAATAATCAGTCGACCTTTGAAACCATTCATTTAGACCAGGAGTGAATTTTGAACTTCGACGTCGGCCGCTATATTTGCTAAGAACTGTTATATGGCTTTGCGACTAAAATATCCTATTTAAACACTGTGTATAACCGTACAGTGAGCCAAATCGGAAGTGACACCGACTGTACGCTAAATATTACACAGTTTAACGGATGGAATTTTCTCAGTCGAGGTATTTTAGACCATAAGGCGGATTTAAACGCGGTTTTCGGTATTTGAAAGAGCTAACATTACTTGTCTCTCGTTTGTGTGTCATTCTGTGTTATTGGGTATACTTTCTGGTAAAATCCATACTTTAATTGATGAATCACTGATTTTTCTTTAATGTTATCCGTCATACTGACGAATCCAAAGTCATTATGCGTAACTGAGAGCATTAATTGTGACCTAGCCTGTGAAGAAGAATAGTAAAATCTTATTTCTTGAACACCTATACCATGTTATTCAGCAATGCATTGTATATAGCCGGGTACGACCGAGGATTTGCAACCCTGTCTTCCGATTGACTGTACGAATTAGTGACATGCGTACAGTATCAGTAGTGACAGAGGTCGCAGAAAAATCTGTACGATTAGTGACAGTTTAAAATATAATTCCCGGCAGCTTATTTAATCTGTTATCCTGTTTATTTGGATAGGCTTTTGGTTCGCAGGCCAACAATGCCAAATGCCGATCTTATAAACCTTTGTAAATATATATGCACATAATAATACCGTTATACAAGCTAACTCGTGGGGTTTATTTATCTTTTAGAGCTTGTTTCAGTTCTTCTATCTGACTGTTTTTCGGGGGTATATATAATAATTTTTAATGTTTCTTTCGTAGCAGCTGAAACTATGTAAATACAAATAGGGAAACGAGCTTGGTAGCTTTGAGATTATTACATGTCCATCGCCGGTTTGCCAGGGAGCTCAATACCATTATTTCTTGAGGGCCTTTAGATAAATATAGAATGCCGGAGGGATATGCTTGGCAACAAAACCGTGGGCATTTTTATATCAAAAACACACAATAGACCTTGATAAGAACTGATGGCAAAAGTTTTTGTCATTGTACTAGTCTGCTAATGATTGCGATCGCACGCATAACTGTAGTAATAAAGGTTTCAGAACTTTGGCTTGGCGTGTTTTCGTAATGGACTTTGATTATAAATGTTTAGAATATTGGTCCCAATGAGCAATAGTCACCCCTTTCCTCGTGAATTGTCGGTTTTTTATATATATAAATATATGACAAGTGTCGATTCAGAGAATAACATACACATCAAAAATAGAAATCCTAGTAAACTTTCAGTGAACCTCAAACACAAGGGAATCACAGAGTAAAATTTTGTATAAACGATGAATACGATATGCAAACACATGGAACATATTGCATCTAAACGTCTACAATTTAAGAAATTTACAGTTAACAGCTGACTTAATGTGGCTATCTTTTTCGGGACTAATCGTACAGACTTTAGGAGCTAATCGTACAGACATTAAACATGCATAGGTCACTGTTCGTGCAGTTGCTGAAGACAATAATGTAATTTTACCAGTGGAACTCCTTGTAATCTGCGTCAGAACATACTTTACCGGAGAAAAATTATTCGCATCCTCCGACAAAAAAGTTTAACTCGCTGATTGCCTGTGATTAATTACGATTTGCGGGTGGAAGCACCGTTCCACAATAAAACGTAAAATAGAGATGAAAATTGCGTCCATTTCGCAATTTATTATCGAAAACCGCGTTTAAATCCGTCTCGAAGTCTAAAATTTACCTCGATTGAGAAATTTCCACCCGTAACCCTGTTTAGTCTCACTAGTGATATATTTAGCGTACAGTCGGTGTCACTTCTGATTAGGCTCACTGTACGGTTATACACAGTGTTTAAAGCTTATTCATGGTGAAGTTACGACGTTTAGGTAGCCAAGCAACTATTCAACTTTTTTGTTACATACAACGGGCCATTTTTGAAAAATAATGCCGTTTAAAATAGTACTGGAAATTCATGTCTGGGTCAAATGGGCTGGGCTAACGGAGTAATTAGAGTTAAAGTTGGGCGCTTTAAAAGCTAAAACGGGAATTTGTTAAAACATTTAAGTTCCTTTGGGTCAAAATGTAGGTCACTGTGTCGTGTTATTTCTGGTGAGCGATTTAGTGTCGTAATCACCATCACGTGTTTTATCAAAACGTTAAAGAAAGAAAAAAAGTTTACACACGTTGAACTCTGAGAAGACCTCAACAATTTGTCTGTTAACTTAAGCTATAAAAGCTGACGCTTTGCTAGCTAATTATTTCAAATTGAAATCACCCCAAAATAAGCATTATCTTATTTAGTGAAATGTCAAAATCCTTCTTTAACGTTTACACACGTTGAACTCTGAGAAGACCTCAACAATTTGTCTGTTAACTTAAGCTATAAAAGCTGACGCTTTGCTAGCTAATTATTTCAAATTGAAATCACCCCAAAATAAGCATTATCTTATTTAGTGAAATGTCAAAATCCTTTTAGATTTTAGATTTTTTGGCGGACAATTCTTCGGATAGAACTCGCTAATACATTGTCTGGACAAGACGTATAAATGCTATGGACTGGGTCCGATTGGACTAATCTGTGCAATATGAAATATGCAATGAACTGAAAAAAAATATTCTCTGAAACTATTCATCGTATGTGCATAGCTTTTTGTAGAAATGCCCTTTGGGTAGAGCTCTCTCGGATTTCTCGAAGACATTTCAACTTGACGAGAAATAGAGTTCGATTTAATAATCTTCTTTTCTGAATAAAACAGTGATGAACAATGTATGAAAGTGAGACTAGTTTGGTTAACATCTCTCAGCAATAATCTTTAAGATATTTTGGGCGAATTTGAGCAGAATTTGTGGAAAGGGCTTGTTAGCATAGTATTACACATACAGTGAAACGTTGAATTCGAAAGACTTTGCAAGGGATAAACAATAAGTGGAAATAACAAAAGTGTCTTCGACTAAAGGACCAGGCGCTGGTCCCGCCCATTTATTCCGTTCGTCCCACTCATTGAATCCGACAGAAAGTTCCACTTCGATTTTTAACGGTGTAATCTTGAAAACTTATGGCCAGAAGCATGAAATAAATAAGTTGAATGATTGGTTGACGACCTAAACGTTGTAACTACAAATTGTTCCTGGTATTTCTCACACCAATATACTTCCACAAAAGCCTATCCGAACCTTCAGCTAGTCATCCAATTTCCCAATTGCGCCCACCCATCAAAGAATTAAACGACCAATCAGATCATTCATTTATACCGGAGGCGATCTTTGAACTCCGTTATTGGAAGCCATTTATGAGGAGCACTTTTTTTCTATTTGAGACGTAAAACCTCGTAGCTACAGACTATCCAATCTGTAGTCACGACGTTTACGTCGCGAGCCAATAATTTCATATTTTTCGTAACATGTTACTGGCAACAGATTTATTTTGTAAAATAACGCCGTTGAATTTCGTGGTGGATCTTCCTGTTGGAGACAATGGACATGGCCAGCCTAGTCGGTGAGCGGGTCCAGTGATGTATTAATTAGGGAATCATTCAAACAGGAGTGAGGGACAAATTACTTGGTCAAAACAATGAAAGATGTTGACCTTGTATTGTATATGGCCTGATCTTTTCTAGTTTTTCAAATGTTTACCCTGATTTCTTGTTGCAAAGGTATTTATCTTTTGGTAAAAACAACAGATAATGCAAAAGAACTATCCAATTTAAGAATAAGTGCTCATGATTTGCTTATTGAGCAAGGTCGCGACTTTAGACCCCAGATTCCTGAGATCTTTGCATTAACCTGGAAAACGAAGAACACTTCATGCTTTATTGCACAAAATACTCTGCATTAAGGCAAAGGAAAATCACAACCTGACACTGAGACACCGTCACGAATATTTGTTCATTTGATGACCTCAGAATCAGTAGAAGAAACTAGATACATGTAGGTTTCATCATAACTTCTATTAATTTACGATAGTTTCATTATCACATTATTATTATTTCATTACAACTGTGTTGTGACATGTTTTTGGAGGACACCCACTATATTATATAGGATTTCTAGATAAAATCTTGTATTTTGTAACAATTGACCAATCACTGGCCCCTCCCACTGATTCCCAAAGCTCCGCCCATTAACTCCGACAGGAAGATCCGCTTCGATTTTTAACGGCGTTATTTTACTAAATTCATAGCCAGTTGCATGTAATAAAGAATTTAAATGGTAGGTTGGAGACCTAAACAGCGTAACTACAGCTTGAATAAGCTGTAGTTACGACGTTTAAGTCGCCAAACCAACAATTAAGGTTAACAAAAATGGCGCCAATGTCGGAACTGGTAAGCTCAGGTCCGGACTGAATAAATTATTTGATCGATAGGTTGAGTCGTTGATTGACGGCCGCGATTGGTCAATGGGTCGTTCATAAGACTGTGTTTGTAGAAAGGTAAAATTGGACAGGAATTCATGTACATGTATAACTTGGTGTGATTTTAACAAGGAAGATGTATCTTTACGATTTGTAACAAGTTGCGGTCATTCACCCATCCATTCAATTTCTCCGTAGAAATTGTTTCTATATAATCAAGTTAATCAAACCTCTCTGTACTGAACATCCCACGAATATTATCAATTATTGGCAATTCCGGGAAAAACTTAGGCTATGTTAATTGGTATATCGAAGTAGATTACTCATAAATCTTGAAGTAATGGGCAACCAACGATCATCACAAATCATAAAACGTATTACGCCGTGATTAATATAGTTAAAAAGGAATGCATGGAAGCCGATATATTTACAGAGGAAGCATTTTCCTAGATCTTTCCAAGAGCTTTTTCCGTATTTTTAACGGACCATGTCGTTTCTCAAAGAAATATCATACTCATAACGTCGGGGATCGTGCAAAATTTCGTAACAACAGCTTCAACAAAGCTGTTTTTGAGACATTTTTCACGCCTTTAACGACAGGATATTTTGCACGCCTTGCGACAATAAAAGTTCTCAGTATTTTCTTAAACGAATTATACAAGTGTAACTGGTTTTTTAGGTGCTGTTTTGTTTTCTGGGTTGTTGGTGGTGGTGGTTGGTTTTGTTCTGTTTTTGTTGTTGGTGTTGGTGGTTTGTTTATTTGTTGTTGTTGTTGTTGTTGTGTTTTTTTTTGGGGGGGGGGTTGGGGGGGGGTGAGATGGGGAGTCATGTTTTTGTTTGTTTGTTTGTTTTGTATATAGCATATATATAACTGGTACTTTTCGAATAGAAATATATTTCTTTCTTTTTGCTATCACTTGAATTTCCGAGAAACGTGCAACTGAACTATATTCAGCTCAAAGAGTTACATCTAGAAAAACCAACTTGCCAATCGCTGGCCCGGCCACTCATTCCGTTTACCACGCCAGTCGACTCCATACATGATGGCCCGCTTCTATTTTATACGGCATTATTTTGCAAAATTTATGGCAAGTAGCATGTAACCAAAAATTAGAATAGTTGGTCGGCGACCTCAATGTAGTAACTACAGCTTGAAAAAGGTGTAGTTACGACTTTTAAGGCGCCAAACCAACAAAAAAAGTTAGCAAAACTGTCGACCAATGTTTGTCTCATTAAATTGTTTCATTGGTCGACAGGTTATTTGACTTACAGCCGCGATTGGTCAATTTTTGCAATCATTTATACGTTTACGTTTTCTGCGTGCTAAATAACTGAGTCGTATTAGCTGAGGTCGGTGAATTGAGCATTAGTGTTATTTAGACCTTCGCATACGTTTAACAAATAGTCATGGCTTGGCTAACCTCGTATGAGGGAATATCGTGTGACGAAATAAACCGGAGACCGACCAAGTATTTTTACTGAAAACTGCAACTACAAGGAATTAAGTGTTGAGAGGTCGAATGACTTCTGAAGCATATGTAAGTGCCTGAGCAATAATGCTTTAACCCATTCCAACTCAATCCCTCCTTTTTACGCCCCTCAAGAAAAAAGCTTTGGAAAACATTGTGGAAAATGAAGAAATTGCTTGTATCAAGCAATTTTTTCATTATCCACAATGTTTTCTATAAAAAAAAGACGAAAAAAAAAATTCCATCAACTTGAAACTGTCATCTGCAGCTTCTTTCAATTTGGACCGGTCTAAAATTTTGCTGTGTTGGAATGGCTTAATTAATATTATACCTGCGACAATCGAGTTTGCACTTCAGGATGCCGTATTTCGTTATTGGGAAAACTAAAGAAGAAATTCACCGAACGCAATGAAAAGTGTTATCTGCAAGAAGTGGGCCACTTTTGTATTTACCCTACAGGTAGCTCATGTTCGATAGCACAACAATAATTTAACTCGGAATATAATCATTAGTGCCATCTAATAGGCCCTCATAATCAGCTGAAATGAATGCAGTTGTAAACGAATGGGATGTGTTAGGCAGAGGACTACAAAAAAACAGTTAATCCCTATAAAAAGTGCCGTTATAGGTACAATTGACCAAACGCTGGCCCTGCCCACAAACTCCTTTCGCCCGCCCATTGACTCCGACAGGAAGTCCCGCTTCGATTTTTTACGGCGTTATTTTGCAAAAAAACATGGTCAGTAGCATATTGAAAAATAAGTAGAATGCATGCCTGGCGACTCAAACGTAATCACTACAGTTTGAATAAGCTACAACGTTTAGGCCGCCAATGAAACCAACGAAAATGATTAACCAAAATGGCGGCTAATGTCGGAGATCAAACTGAACTTCCAGTCTAGATGAATGATTTCGTTGGTCGACTGATTATCTGAATGATATCGCGAGTGGTCAATTTATGTGAGACACATTACTAAAGACTGAATTCAGGGGTTTCAGGGCGCTCTTACGCCACTTGCATTCAAAAAACGCTATAAGCAGGTTTTCATCAACTTGTGACTGGACATTTAAGCCTCCAAGTGCCTATCTCAGTACTGATTTTAACATTGTAATATGTATTCATGGAACACCGTTTTTACCAATTAACCCATTACCAGACATCAAAATGTTAGACTAGTACAAATTCAAAAAATGATGCAGACGGCAATTGATTAGTTGATAAAATTTTACAAAATGCTGTGTTTTTTTTTTTTTTTTTTTTTGGGGGGGGGGGTAAAAATTATTGTGTTACTTTAACAAACAATTTCTTTATTATCCACTTTTTTCAACATCCTTTTTGTTAGAGGCGCCAAAAAGTGTAGTTTTGCTGGAATGAATTAATGTATTCTTCAAATTCCTTAGTTTGGTTGCCGAATTTATCGAGCTCCAAAACGAGTACGAAGACGCTTTGTCGTCTACGAGTAGATATTGAGTAAATTATTAATCTTAGAGAAAACAGACAGACGGACAATACCCACATGCGATCATACAAACAAACATACAGTACAGAATATGTGATAGGTAATTTTTGAAGAATGTTTTTTTTTGTGTGTTTTTTTTTTTTTTTTTTTTTTTTCTTTTTTTGTTTTGTTTGTTTAATATATTTCTTTCTTTTTGCTATCACTTGACTTTCCGAGAAACGTGCAACTGAACTATATGTATATTCAGCTCAAAGAGTTACATCTAGAAAAACCAACTTGCCAATCGCTGGCCCGGCCACTCATTCCGTTTACCACGCCAGTCGACTCCATACATGATGGCCCGCTTCTATTTTATACGGCATTATTTTGCAAAATTTATGGCAAGTAGCATGTAACCAAAAATTAGAATAGTTGGTCGGCGACCTCAATGTAGTAACTACAGCTTGAAAAAGGTGTAGTTACGACTTTTAAGGCTCCAAAGCAACAAAAAAAGTTAGCAAAACTGTCGACCAATGTTTGTCTCATTAAATTGTTTCATTGGTCGACAGGTTATTTGACTTACAGCCGCGATTAGTCAATTTTTGCAATCATTTATACGTTTACGTTTTCTGCGTGCTAAATAACAGAGTCGTATTAGCTGAGGTCGGAGAATTGAGCATTAGTGTTATTTAGACCTTCGCATACGTTTAACAAATAGTCATGGCTTGGCTAACCTCGTATTAGAGAATATCGTGTGACGAAATAAACCGGAGACCGACCAAGTATTTTTACTGAAAACTGCAACTACAAGGAATTAAGTGTTGAGAGGTCGAATGACTTCTGAAGCATACGTAAGTGCCTGAGCAATAATGCTTTAACCCATTCCAACTCAATCCCTCCTTTTTACGCCCCTCAAGAAAAAAGCTTTGGAAAACATTGTGGAAAATGAAGAAATTGCTTGTATCAAGCAATTTTTTCATTATCCACAATGTTTTCTATAAAAAAAAGACGAAAAAAAAAAATTCCATCAACTTGAAACTGTCATCTGCAGCTTCTTTCAATTTGGACCGGTCTAAAATTTTGCTGTGTTGGAATGGCTTAATTAATATTATACCTGCGACAATCGAGTTTGCACTTCAGGATGCCGTATTTCGTTATTGGGAAAACTAAAGAAGAAATTCACCGAACGCAATGAAAAGTGTTATCTGCAAGAAGTGGGCCACTTTTGTATTTACCCTACAGGTAGCTCATGTTCGATAGCACAACAATAATTTAACTCGGAATATAATCATTAGTGCTATCTAATAGGCCCTCATAATCAGCTGAAATGAATGCAGTTGTAAACGAATGGGATGTGTTAGGCAGAGGACTACAAAAAAACAGTTAATCCCTATAAAAAGTGCCGTTATAGGTACAATTGACCAAACGCTGGCCCTGCCCACAAACTCCTTTCGCCCGCCCATTGACTCCGACAGGAAGTCCCGCTTCGATTTTTTACGGCGTTATTTTGCAAAAAAACATGGTCAGTAGCATATTGAAAAATAAGTAGAATGCATGCCTGGCGACTCAAACGTAATCACTACAGTTTGAATAAGCTACAACGTTTAGGCCGCCAATGAAACCAACGAAAATGATTAACCAAAATGGCGGCTAATGTCGGAGATCAAACTGAACTTCCAGTCTAGATGAATGATTTCGTTGGTCGACTGATTATCTGAATGATATCGCGAGTGGTCAATTTATGTGAGACACATTACTAAAGACTGAATTCAGGGGTTTCAGGGCGCTCTTACGCCACTTGCATTCAAAAAACGCTATAAGCAGGTTTTCATCAACTTGTGACTGGACATTTAAGCCTCCAAGTGCCTATCTCAGTACTGATTTTAACATTGTAATATGTATTAATGGAACACCGTTTTTACCAATTAACCCATTACCAGACATCAAAATGTTAGACTAGTACAAATTCAAAAAATGATGCAGACGGCAATTGATTAGTTGATAAAATTTTACAAAATGCTGTGGTTTTTTTTTTTTTTTTGTTTTTTTTTTTTTTTTTTGGGGGGGGGGGTAAAAATTATTGTGTTACTTTAACAAACAATTTCTTTATTATCCACTTTTTTCAACATCCTTTTTGTTAGAGGCGCCAAAAAGTGTAGTTTTGCTGGAATGAATTAATGTATTCTTCAAATTCCTTAGTTTGGTTGCCGAATTTATCGAGCTCCAAAACGAGTACGAAGACGCTTTGTCGTCTACGAGTAGATATTGAGTAAATTATTAATCTTAGAGAAAACAGACAGACGGACAATACCCACATGCGCGCATACAAACAAACATACAGTACAGAATATGTGATAGGTAATTTTTGAAGAATGTTTTTTTTGTGTGTTTTTTTTTTTTTTTTTTTTTTTCTTTTTTTTTGTTTTGTTTTGTTTTTTCGTCGTAATTCTAAGTTCTTTTTTTCATGGTTGATACAGTCGATCTTTTCTCTACCAACCGCTTCTTATAAGTAACCATCTCCATAAAGCGACTTCAATGGAAAAAGCTCATATAAAGAAGTTGTCGTACTTGTAAAACCATACCACACCTAAATCCAATGTTGTTGGATTCTTATGAGTCCCAACAACTTAGAATTTAGCGAGAATTCTGTGATAATTTATGAATGCAATCGAATCGATCTTGCATAAATATTCACAAAAAATGTATTCAAACCCATTACGAGACGTTAAAATTTTGGACTGGTCCAAATGGAAAGAAGTTGCAGACGACAATTCCAATTTTATGAAATTTTATAATTGTTCAGCCTTATTCGTAGAAATTTTTGTGAAAAGTACAGAAATCGCTTGTTGCAAGCAATTTCTTCATTTTACACAATGCTTTCCAAACTATATTATGAAGGGGCGTCCAAAAGCGTCGTTGGTTGGGAACGGATTAAGCGGACTTTCTTTAAGCCACCACTTTTTGGTTGTATTATGAGCGGTCGCTTAGTACAAGGTTAACTGTTTATTAATTCCTCTACTGGAGAATGCAGGGATTTGGGTCTAAAAAGGACCTTTATGAAATAAAGCGATTTCTTCTTTGCTCACAATCTTTTCTATCTAATTTGATCCTTATTTTTCAATTTAAATCAACTTTGTTTTGTCGTTTGCAACTTCTTTGAATTTGAACTAATCTAAGATTTTGTAGTTTGGGAATGAGTTAAAAAAAATCAGATTTTATAATTTGTAAATCAGGTTCAAGTAAATGGATGCCAATATTTTGAGATGCACTTTCAATCAAACGGGCAGGGTAATCGATAGTGCTTCATTCGGATAAATCTTCTAATCCACTCAAGACATACATTAAAAGCAGACGATACATTAGCAAATTTTCGTCTGCTAATATTTCTTCGAGTTACCATGGAAATCCAATATTTCATTCTTAGCTAGCTCTGTATGTTATGAATTAAATTTTGGATGAATAATCGCATAATAAAGTTCACAAGACAGGAAACTAATCATTTAAGAAATGAAGGGAATATCAAATGAAGCAGACTTTTACATTAGTGTGATTAAGTTTTAAGGTTCTTACCTCAATGAAAACAAAAAAAAAAAAACATTATGTTAATTTGTTACAATTTAATACAATTTAGCAAAATACGGGGGACGGTCAGAAAATACCCGGACTTTTGATACGATCTCGAAAACCATTAAACATGTAAAAGAAATATTTCTACTCTTTTCCAAAATAATCTCCGCACTCTTGCCACGTTCGTGTATTCCCGCTATGAACAATGACGTAGACCTGTTTAAGCTACTGTGTAACAGCAGATATCAAAGCCGCCCTGGTCTTATATTTCTTTCCAGCAAGCAATTTTTTCAGTTCTTGAAACAAATAAGGTCACAGGGGGGCGAGGTCTGGGCTATAAGAAGGGTGAGGCTACAATTGCCATTTGTTAGAGTTAATAACCTACACTGTAGCTGCTGTGGTATGAGGGGGCGTTATCGTTAAGAAGGAGGACATTTTTCTATGCTAACCTGGGACGCATTTGCTTGAGCTTTTCTCGGAGAATTTTAAGAATTACTTCAAAATAGTACTTTGCAGTGACAGCTTGACCTTTTGCCATGAAATAGGTAAGCATTATTCCTCGTGAATCCCAAAATGCAATAAACTGGACTTTTCCTGCTGAAGGAGGCAGTTTAAATCTTTAGGAGGTTTGGAACCAGCTCGTTTCCATTGCTTTGTCTGAGATTTTGTTTCAGGTTCAGAATAAAGAACCCACATCACATCTGCAGTGATAATGAGGTTTTTCAAATATATCTCCTACACGATTCAAACGGCTTAAGTGTTCTTTATGCATTTGTTACTATGTTTCCCCTTTGATCTGTGAACGGCTGTCTAGGTACCCACCTGGTACTGACCTTGTTCATGTCTAGGTGTTCGTGTAAAATCTTGTGTGCCGATGCCTTACCGATGCTCAACTTATTGGCTACCTCCTCCAAAGTTACTCAACGATTTTTGTTGACAAAAACTGAACATTTGCTACCATTGTTGGGGTCACCGCCTCAGCTGGACTCCCAGACCTAGGCCTGTCACAAAAACATGTTCTGCCTTTACGAAACTAAGAAACGCATTTGTAGAAGGTTGAACGTGATACACATTTATCAGATAATCTTTTTAAAGCCTTTGAAAGATATTACGGGGTACTTCACCTCTTGCAACCAGAAACGTTGTTCCAAGTTGATAGACGATTGATTGATTTAACGCCGCCCCCTAGACATCCCATTATTGAAGATTAGGAGTCTGATGCGCTACCGACTGCGCTATGACGGCGGCTGCATGATAGACGAAACACCTATCAAATATCAGAGTGCAAAGTACTGTGTAAACACAACTACCACAACTTTCATTGAAAATAAACTGACCAAGTTATTGGCGATTTAATGTAGTTTTCACTAGTTTATAATGTGTATATATAGCCGCCCGTGGAAAGAGAAGAACATGAAAAGTCCGGATATTTTCTGAACGTCCCTCGTAAAGCCAACATTTTATTAAGTGTAAGTAAAATTTTACGGGTCTCCTTTGTGTGCAGGCATATCAATTTGTTGCGTGCTCAAAGTTTTGTTCCTGGAAGTGTGATTAGTAAAATTCAGCCTGTCAATGTTTGAATTTTGATAGACAAAAACTATAATTAGATTATTCTCGAACAGAAAAGAAGCCTAACTAAACATGTTAATATGTAACTTTCTGAAATGGGTAACGAAAAAATAAAAGTGATTTTACAAGGGAGATACGGGGCTTTTACGCCGCTTTCAACAATCTTTCAGTTATATCGCGGCGGCTGGAGCACCTAACAATGGAATCCTGTACCAGTACTACCATTACATCCCTTCCTAGCCTCCAGCTGCTATCTCACATAGGTCTACGATTATCGACCAATTGGTGAGAGACAAATAGTCGGAAAGGATGTGTGTACCAGGTCCACTATGTATTAAATGTTATCAATATGTATTTTGTCGTAGTTTTAAAGGTTTAAACCTAGGAATGTTATGGATTATCAATTAGCAGTGTCATTGAATTTGACTAATATCGGCTGTCAATCAAGGAATATATCGACCAATCAAATTATTCATTCAGCCCAGAATTGAGATTTAAACTCAAACATTGGCCGCCATTAAGGAGAAACATTTTTGTTGTTTGGCGACTTAAACGTCGTAACTACAGCTTATTCAAGCTGTAGTTACGACGTTTAGATCGCCAACCAACGATTCTACTCTTTTCTTCAATGCTACTGACCATAGGTTTTACAAAATAACGCCGTTTAAAATCAAAGCGGGACTTCCTATCGGAATTAATGGGCGGGGCCTCGGATGTCAGTGGCTGGGGGCAGCTATTTGTCAATTATACCAAGTAGTAATGTGATCACCCCTTCCACGCAATATAAATGGATTCATTGGTGTATCTATAATGTTTGCCTGACAAAGGCTGACATAGATGGTGAGGAAGTTTCATTTAATTCTTGCTTTTATTCCAGGGGCGTTTAACTAAATTGTGCCTTTGCACGACCTTTCCAAACATTACACATTTTTTGGTGAGCGAGCAGAATGTCATTATTTCACCTTTATTGAGGCTGTATTTACAACATTTTACTCGCCCATCGACGATATACGCAAAGTAGAGACACTGGTCAGCCTCTGCACACGCATAGTCTGATCAAAGTCTTCACAATGCGCTCTATAGGTAGATACTTGTCCAAAGTTTTTTTAGACGGCCGGTAAATATTCTAAATGCTCTTTGTATCTGTTCAGGCTGCTCAATGTATGTGCCCCACACATATACGCGAAATTGTTTGAAATGTCATACAAAGGTTGAAGGGGTATTTTACACGCATCTCTCTTTTGACAATGCGACACATTGGCCACGTTTAGTTTAGTTAATAATAATTTAATTTTTAGTTTCGTCCATCAAAAAGGAGCGTTCTGATTGGTCGAAAAAATAAATTCATAACTTCATGAACAAAATTTTGAGCACGCAGCGATTTTGTATGCTTCCGCATGTGTTAAGTTTTTGCTTTTTTTTTTTTTTTTTTTTTTTCGCTCGATGCTATTAGATTATAAGAAACGAAGAGAATATTTTTTGTTTTCATGGAGGTATGAAAATTCGCGTATTCATAAATAAGTGTGATTAGTTTTTTCGGTTCATACCTCCATGAAGACAAAAAAATAGTCTCTTCATCTCTTAATTGATACAGTTACTAGGGTAGCACGTATGTATGGTGACCCTTGCCGAGAGGGAGAGCCTCAGCTTCACGATCAAAGGTCTTGATATCGATTCGTAACAGCGGTTATCGATTTGGTTATTTTATTGACCGATACATTCAGCGTGAGTACTGGTGTGTCTTCAAAGAAGCGGGATCGAAGGGGGCTGGTCTAAATTGTAATAACTTCTATTCCAACCGATGTAAAATAAATAGGTTTAAATTATAGATGCTTGAAATATTACTATAGTAAAACTTATACCTATATACGTATATATTTCCCCAAGAAACATCTAGTTAGGTCTCTCGACAAGGGCTAAAGACAAGTTTTTCTTTGCCCATAATGCAACTTCCAGACCTCGGAGGTACTGAAGAAGCGGCAGTTGCTGTGGTGAGATTCGATGAAATCAAATAGTCATCTTCTTCAATATAGAACCTTCTTATAATCCCCAGATATTTCCATTGGTGAGAACATATTAAACAGTCTAAACTATCAGGAGGCCTATAGACCACGGTCAATAATTAAACCCTTGTCCCAGTTGACTCATTAAGTAAACACCATGATTAGAAATACAAATTCTCTCTTCAAACTACGGAGTTCTAAAGGGGGTACCTAAAATCTTGCGTGTATAGACATGCGCCATTTTGAGTGAAAAAGAACGGAATCCTAAAGGAGACCACATAAATCTCGTATGTTTCATTTCCATGGAAAGAGGGTGAAATTCATGATTTAGACTTAAATGACCTGATTTGTTCAACTTATTTTTCAATAATTGCTAAATCATTACCATCAATTAATGTCGATTGTGATCAATTCTTACTTCGAACATCAAAAATATCAGAAGGGCTTTTGCTCAAAACCTGAAAAGAATATGTTTTGTCTTTAAAAATAAATTTGGTTGCACATGACTTTTGACCGTTCTGTGTGACCTTAACCTTTTATGAGGTGTGCAGGTGTCAGATTTGCTGAATGATGTTGTCAAGGAGAACGATTATGGGAAACTTTATGAAAAAGAAACCTATATTTCAAAAGAATATAGTACTGCACACAAAGGTAAAATAATTCAATCCTAAATTATAAATGACAATTGACCAATCGCGGCCGTCAATCAAGCCATTCGATCAGTCCGGAATTTAGATTTGAACCCCGGTATTGGCAGCCATTTTTGTTATGCTTTATCGTTGGCTTGGCTCTTTTAAAGCCGTAACTATAGCGTATAGGTTGACAGACAACTATACAACTTTTTTGTTAGATGCTACTTCCCATAAATTTTGAAAAATAGCGCCGTTAAAAATCGAAGCGCGACTTCCTGTTTGGAGTCAATGGGCAAGTCTAAAGGAGAAAGTCGTCAGGACCAGTGAAACTTCAACTCGTGTAATACCAAAGCAAGATCGACGTACTATATTAACTTTATCAAATGGCAGAGATCTAGGTATTAGGCATTATAAACTGGTAGAGTGCTCGCAGAAATTTGAAAGATTATAAAAACGAGCTGGACTCCATGACAACTAAGCAATCAAAAAATTGAAAATACACCAAGATATATATATATATATATATATAGTTTTTTTTTTTTTTTTTTTTTGCGAAGACATTTTACTGAGCGGGATTTCATTCACATATGACTAGGGTTTTTTTGCGTAATGACGCCATTTAAAACTTAAGCGGAACCTCCTTTCAGTGCTCTTTCAATAAGTTCATAATGATGAAAATAAAATACGCGCTTAAATGTGTTTTTCGCTTATCGTGCATCAGTGTATGAACAACATATTCTTACTACTGTTTCACTAAGCTGTAGTTACAATGTTTTAGTCGTAATCGGTGATATGTTTTTTACCATATAACCGTCAATGCTGGATTTGGGCTTAATTCCATGAATGCTTAATGAGATCCTTTTTTTACCGAAATAATCGAAAACTCGCACGACCCAAAACAAAATGGACAGGTCGTGTGTGTCAATCAAATCAATCGACCAATCAGATCGTTGATTAAGACTAGTAGTGAACTTCTTACTTTGAGATTGGCTGACATTCCATTTAGCTTGTTATATTTTGTTTGTTTTGTTTTGAAAGCAGCTAGAGGCTCGGAAAGGTTGTATAATTGAATAGAAAAGAACATTCTAATACATAATAATACCACCGGCCCATACACATATATATACAAAACTTATCAAAGACATCAATGTGGGGGAGGACTGTATGTCCCTTAAAGATTTAACTTTCAACATACATGTACATGCATAAGTTTAGGGATTTAAATAATTTTTCTAAGCAATATATCTAAAGACAACGCCAAGGTGAATCAAAATATGTATTTGTTGTTAAATATTTGGTGTTAACAATATATTATTTTCTATTCATTAATCCATCCTAAGAAAATATAATTAACAAAATGTTATACTGAGTTTCGAACTGTTGTGTCTGCTTAATTATTTATACTGAAAAAATGATTGAAATTTGCCCGCTAGAAAAAGTAAATGCTCTATTTTTGACTGTTGAAGAAGTTCAGCTTTATTCAAAAACGTATTAAACAAGGTATACATATGAACTACATTGGGGGAAATACACACACGATCAAAAGTTATCCTTATTCCTGGCTATCAATCTAGTCAAGTCTTACTTTAAATGAATAATAGAGATATATCTTAATTTCGAGCTACTAGTTCTTTTTTACATTGCATAAGTTGAGTAAATGATGGTATATCTGGATTTTCCGTATATCTATGATTTATATTTTTGTCACGTATATCTTTATACAGAGGACATATTTATAAAAAGTGTGTTTCATCCTCGACTAAGCCATCGCAATAAATACAAAATCTTGGTATATGATATTGTCTACCTTTAAATGAATGAGTTGAATTTCTAAACTTTGCTATACATGTTCTAATTATATTTATTTCGATTATTGTTAAATAAGACTCGATCGAAAAATGGATTTATGCGTAGTATAGTAATATAATTTTTGGTTTTCGGGTAAACTTGATCTCCATTTTTGTATGTTCTGATCCTTTAATCGTTGTGTGTAAGAGGAATTGTCTTTCATTATCGACGTGTTGGCTTTCCCAGATATGGCCAAAACCATTACTATATAGATTTGATCGGATTTATGTTACCCAGTTCTTATGTCCAAGGTTATCGTAATGTACTAGAGTGGTAGTACTTTTGTAAGAACTACCAGGGATCCATTGTTAGGTGCTCAAGCCGCCGCAATCTATACCAGTAGGGGGATAACTCTAACTGCATTTTGAACGTACTCCCCCCTCCTTTTTTTTGGCGGGGGTGGGGGAGGAGAGATTAATCCACTGTAAACCATTTGATAGGCCGAGCGTTGGCATTCTCTTACAGTACTCTTGTTACCCCATATTATTAAAATCAGTGAATATTTTTAACCCTTTCCTGTACAAAGCCGTGACTTTACGTCTGTATGGTATTATACTTGAGAAAGCATTGTGGAAAAAGAAGAAATTGCTTGTGACAAGCAATTTCTCCTTTTCACACAATATTTTCTACCACATATGATGGTTTCATTTCAAATTACATGCAATCTTCGATATTGTCTCTTTATTTTTGAACCAGACTTAACTTAAAAAAAGAGAAAAAAAACAGACAAGGGTTAAGGAAACGATTAAACAATTCCTGCTAACGGTGTAATGGGTACCTTACAGAAGAAATGAATTTGTCACCATTTATAGCCGTTCTCTGTATTTCATCAAGGCGAATTTTATGATCGACTTTTCATCGATTGGCTAATTAGTCTCTCTACACTCTTGAGAATTCTATGGCCTTATATTGTGGATACAGAATAACTAATTTCATCACGAATGTACACATTCAGCAATTTAAGCAGATATAGATGTACAAGTCATAGTAAGTGATCACAGGTCAATTTTGTCTATACATATAGACAAAATTGACCTTTGACCACTCATTTTTACTCGTACATCTATACTTGAACACTCTTGTTTAAATCTAAAGGGATCATATTCTATAGTTTTTGAAAACAAATTACTACGTGCTCCCGAGAAACGAGAGAATTTGATTCTAACAAAGCAGTGTTTTTATTTCTTCACTTTTAATGACTTTTTCCGCTGACGGATTGCTGACAACGCCCACTGAACTTAGACAGAAAATTCCACTTCGATATTAAACTACTTCATTTTGAAAAATTTATGACTAGTAGCATGTAACAAAAAGTAAAATACCTGGTGCGAGACCTAAACGTCTTAATTACAGCTTGAATAAGCTGTAGTTTAAACGTTTTAAGCTGTAGTTACGACGTGTGAGTCGCGAAACTATATAAAAATGTGCTGAATAAAAATGTCAGTCAATGTTCACTTCAGATCTAATTGAACGATTTGATTTGTTAATTGATTCTTTGATTGACATCGATCCGTCAATTTAGATGCACTTTATCCAAGCAACGACATTTTGCTCGACCATCGACGGAATATGTTATTTGATTCCGTTGAGGAGCGAGAAAAGTGCATCTATTCCTGAAATAGAAACTTGTGAGGTTTTAAGTGATTGTGCGAATAAAGAATAAGAATATCTTTAACTTAACGCATTTCCATACAATTCCGCTTTTTACGATCTTCAACGAAAAGAGTTGGTTGAGCAAGGTGGAAAATGAAGAAATCGCTTGAAAGGAGGGAATTTCCGCGTTTTCCTAAATCGTTCCTACCCTAAAAGACAAAGGTTTTTCACATTTCACAAACTAAAGATTGTCCCCGGTGACTTGTTTCATTTTGTACATTTTAGAATATTTGTTGTTTGGTAATGGATTAAGGAACAAAGATTTTCGTTGGTCAAAATAATACAATAAAGATATAAATTTATCACATATCTGCTCTCTCACAGAATTACTATCTCGTATATCTAGTATTTTTTCATGGAAATGGTACACATAACTTTTCATCAGATATATATACTAAGAGAAAAAAGTTTAGCAATTTTTTTCGACCTACATTATTTTTCAACGTAAATGTATAAACCTTATAAGATCAGTCTCAGTGCAAATTTTAAAAGCTAACTATCTAATTATGCATTAAGAGCACGTTTTCCTCGCTTCTTAAGACTGTCTGACGCAGTTTTGCTGAAACACGTTCTCCGCGTGCTTCCACATGTACGTGAAGTCTATATCCACAATATCTATCCCAGTTTTTTGGTTAGCATCAATAACAAGATAACTCATTAAAACATTTTAAAAAATTCAAATGCGACGTCGCCCAAGGATTAACTTAGATCAACGGAACGTAGCCATCGGTATGCTGGCTGGTGGTATGATGGTAAAGGAAATGGCTCAACATTTTGGCATGAGCCAAAGTTCCATTTCAAGACATAGAACAAAGTATCGTCAATTAGGCACCGTCAAAGACAGGCCACGTTCAGGCAGACCACGTAAGACTACCCAACGTGAGGACAATTACTTCGTGACGTGTTCACGGCGTAATCGCTTCCTCAATAGCACTCGTATAGCCGGTTTGGTCCGAAATGCAACGGGAACACGGATCTGTGCTCGTACTGTAAGAAACAGACTTCGTTCGGCACGTTTACGCGCACGTCGACCTTACGTTGGCATTCCTTTGACACGCAGACATGCAAGATTGAATTGGACAAGGGTAAACCGTCGATGGCCAAGACGAATGTGGAATCGGGTCCTATTCACCGACGAATCCCGTTTTAATTTGATGTTTGCGGATGGCAGGGTACGTGTTTAGAGGCGTGATGGCGAAAGGATGGATCCCGCCAACGTCATTCAACATGACCGTTTTGGAGGCGGCAGCGTCATGGTCTGGGGTGGTATATCATACCGTGGCAAGACTGACTTGGTAGCTATTCAGGGAAACTTAAATGTCGTTCGATACTGCACCGAAATTGTCCAGCCAGTGGTATTGCCGTTCTTGCGTCAAGGGCTTGCTACCATTTTTCAGCAAGATAATGCCAGCACACATGTCACTCGGCACACGTTGGACCTTTTACAGACTAATAATGTTGATGTGTTGGATTGGCCAGCCAAATCACCGGATCTGTCTCCGATCGAACACCTTTGGGACCATCTGGGTAGGAGAGTAAGAGACTGGAATGACGTTAATAACGTTAGAGACCTGGAACGTGTTCTGCGTCAGGAATGGGGTCGTATCCCTATGGCCATTAATCGTAGGCTCATTTTCAGCATGAGAAGACGCTGTGATGCCGTTATTGGCGCAAACGGTGGACACACAAGATATTAAATCTTTGTGTTACTTTTACTTCCCTACCCCTACCATGTTTGACGCTGTACAACAAACACGTATGACCTTGAAATCCTCTGATTTTTTTAAATACTGTGGCTAACACATAAAAGATCGATGTGTGAAAATATTGTTTGAATCCTAGACACCGGAGAAATTGGCTGTAACGTACGAAATTGCTAAACTTTTTTCCCTCAGTATATATAGAGGATATTGAAAGAGTGGTCAATAAATACTAAAGTCAATAAACGAATCATCTATAAACAGATAAAAAGAGGCTACGCCGAGTTTTTATCTGTTATAGAAGACGAGTTTAATACGATTTTGATAATCTATTTATAACATGGCGTAAACCTTTGGGATAAATCGATTATCCGAGAAACACAAAACGCCGATTGTAATGACGTCAATACATGAATTACATGATATCAATTTCTCAGTAACGAAAACGTATTACCATAGGCTTCAGTTAATTTAAATGATTATTACACTAGTGTAAAATCACACCCATAACATCAAAAATATTCAACGGGTTCATATCACTCCCCAGTCGAAGGTCATGTTATAGTATTGGGTTTACTCTTTTAGGGGGAGGAGGAAGATGTCTTTCAACAATTAACAGTTTGTATTGTCCAGGTAAGAAGTGAAAGATTTTGTGAAATCTGAGAAAAAAAATCACTAAATTAAAGATAACATACAACAAACTGATATTTTTAACGGCAAAAAACTTTCAGACTTCCCGCTAATAGTGAGTTTAATTGTATTAGAACTTTTCGGGATAAAATGATACCGAATATATCCAGGGATAATAATTGTGTACATGATCATAAAGTATTTCATTGCGGCTACGTGTGAAGGTAACAAAGGTGTATTACCCATGCTTTAATATTGATTCATCTAATTACCTCCCTTGCGTCTCATAAACTGATCTAACCATATATTAACATGACACAATATATCAAAAGATGATTCCGACGTCTATTTTCAAATTGGCGAAAATGCTTTTTAGGGTAGAAAACATTGTGGACATTGAAGAAATTGTTTGTCACAGGCAATTTTATTGTCCAAAAAATTTTCTAAAACCTTTTCTTTGGATTCGCAAGAAGACGGGATTGTGAGGGAATGGGTTACTCGGATTTCTGTTCCGCTATTCAAGTGTGTGCCCTCGGAAATACATGTTATATGCGAGACCCAAGGTAATTAAAAGGGTGCTTAAAATGATTAAAATATTCATATCAGCTTCCAAGTTATCAATGTTTCGAAAGAATCAATACCTCGTTCTTTCTTCTCTTGGAATCTGCGAGGTCCACATCTATCTTTTGAAATCAGATGCAATTGGTAACTAAATATTGACCACTAGTTTCTAATAGCAGGTCAAGGGATTTTTATCCGAAAAAATATGTTAGCCAGAACCTAGAAAGTAAATGTGTTCTATAACCTTTAATTCGAACCTGTTGTGAAACTCATGCATTTCTTTTATGAAGGAATAAGCAGAGTAGCCACGGCCTGAATCCACGAAATCAATACTTAACCCTTGTCATGCTGAACCCGGAATATTCCGGTTTTGGCAGGAGGTGTAGACTAAGATCAGACTGCACTAATGTGCAGGCTGATCTTAGTCTATACCTCCTGCATGTACTTTTCCTGCCAGAGTTGTCTATGAAGTTGATTTCTAAAAGAAATTATTATTTTTGAACAACAAATTCTATCAGTGCTTTCAGCCCTTTGATTTGACAGCAATTCAGTAAGGTAAGTTATACAGCATGATAAGGGTTAATATCATGATGAAGGGTCGAAGACAAACACGCTCATCTGCTACCAATACTTTCTTGAATGAGCATTTCTGAGGGGAATATGCGAAACAAGATATTTGATTTGTTGATATAGTATATTTGGGCCCCATACAAATGCTGAAGCATATGCTCGAGATAGGAGGACGAGCTGAGAGTTAGAAATGGGATAGATCAGGTAGAGGACTGTTTGGAGTGTTACGCTCTAATAGTTGACGTTAAGCCAGATACGATTCATCTGAGTGTAAGGATAAGAACAATTGACCAATCGCGTTGTCAAATCAAGGAATCAATCAACCAATCAAATCATTTATTCAACCCGGAATTCAGATTTGAACATTAGCCGCCATTTACGTGAAACATGTTTGTTAGCTTGGTGACCTAAACGTCGAAACTACAGCTTGTTCAAGCACTTTGTTTCATTATCCACTCACTATGAAAGCATTTTTTTTCATTATCCACTATGTTTTCTACCCCACACGACCTATCAACTAACAATTGTCGGTTGCATCGTCTTGCAATTTTTACCAGTCCAAATTTCATCGTTTGGTAATGGGTTTACACATTTTGAATAAAAAGTCAGGGAACAATTAAACTCCCGAGGGAAATTGCAGAGGGTAAAATGCAGTATTTGTAGCCTTCTTCTGCCAGAGCGTAACATACCAGTTTGGCAAAGGTTTTCTTAGATTCACATCGCGGAATCTCATGTTAACAACTCGTTTTTGATCCAGTTTCACGTAATATTGTCTGTTCTTTTCTGCTCCAAACAGATAACCATCTCATTATTCATATGACTCTGTTTGACTATTATTATATCCATCTATCTTATTTTCAACTTATTCTGTAGCGATCTAACTTACTGTTCGTTGCTGTTAATCAAAGAATCGTTATACCAATCAAATCGTTCATTAAGATCGTAAGTGAACTGTGACCAACATTTTTGTTATGCATTTTTGTCTCGCGACTTATTCAAGCTTTCGTTACAACGATAATGTCGCCAACTAACCATTTTCTTTTTTTCTTACATATATCTGGCCGTTAATTTTGCCAAATAGCCGTTTTATATTTTTGTCGAACGTCCTTTTGGAGGTCGGTGGGCGAGGCATTGATCCGTTAAAAATCTAGAATGAGCAGTTTTTAAGTATTGTTAGACTGTGACTGAAAGACTGCTCTAACGTAGTATTAAGGAAGTCAATGTGAAAAGCAGGAAAGGTGCATGAAAAAAAAAATTCACATTCAAACAATATTTTCTCTTGTTATTTGTTTGCTGTTGTTTTTATCAACTCACACCACTTCTACAGTGTGATCAGTACATTCTTTGAACTAACCTAGTTAAAACTCTATTGTCTAATTATGTGCTTTCTCGTCCATGACTTTCGGATCGCTAGCCAAGCCCACTGTCAGTTGCAGAGTACTGTCCTATAAGCGAGAGGTCCAGAGTTCGAATCTTCCTCGGGTCACACCATTTTTCTCTTATAGTTACAAATGGAAATAAAGACTTTCTAAAAAGTTATGCTCCAATTCCACACCATATGTTCTTAAATGAATTATCTTTCGAGAACTGTTTAAGAATAAACTTAAGATACACCTCTTAAAGTCTTAACCCATTCCCACACGACAAAATTTTAGACTGGTTCAAATTGAAAGGAGATGCAAACAACAATTTCAAGTGTATGAAATTTTAGATTTTCTCAACTTTCTGGGTTAGAAAATATTGTGTAAAATGAAGAAATTGCTTGTAACAAGCAATTTCTTCATTTTCCACAATGTTTTCGAAAGCCCTTTTCTTCAGGGGAGTAAAAAGGAGGGATTGTGTGGGAATGGGTTAACCTTTAAGAAACAAAAAGAAAATATAAAAGATCAACGACCTATTCCAATTACTTTCTATTCGCGGATGGTTAAGTAAAGAAACCTTCGAGCAAGGGTGACCGGTGCATAAGTATTCTATTTCCATTGTGCTTTGATTGAAGCTTTTTCACGTTTCATTTAATGCGACAAATTGAAATATTGTATAATAACTGTCTTCTCTGAATGTCAGGAGTTCAATAGATTATAATAAACTATTTAAAACAGAAACTCAATATTTGAAAACTTTTATATACTGGACGAAAGAGAGAAAAGTTGCATACCATTATTTAAAAGATGGTTGGTTCGTTGAATGGGGTTTAATGCCACTTTTATAAGTATTTCAGTCATATCGTGGCGGCTGGAGCACCTAACAATGGATTTCTGATATTTCTCACACCAGTACTACCACTACATCCTTTCCTAGCCTCTATAGCTGCTATTCCACTTAGGTTTACGATTGTCCACCAATTGGTGAGACAATGTCGGAAAGGACATGTGCCGCCCCCAGGGATCGAACCCATAACATCCGACGATTGAAGATAAGGTTTTTGGTGCGCTACCGACTGCGCTATGACGGCGGCATTTTTAAAATATGGAGTAAATATGCAGTGATACTTATCACTCTTTCCGTGCTTTTTACTAAAACTGCATTGAAGCTGATACTCGCGGTATATTCAACGAATGGCGAACTTTGACCTCCAGCATTAACCGACATTTATGTGAAATATTTTTGTTAGTTTGACGACTTCAAGCTGTAGTTAAGACGCTTCAGTCGCCATTCAACCATATTTTGTTTTATGTTACTGGCCATAAATTTTGCAAAATAACGCTGTTTAACCCGTTCCCACTCAATCCCTCCTTTTTACGCCTCACAACGAAAACACTTTGGAAAACATTGTGGATCAAGCAATTTCTTCATTACCCACAATGTTTTCTATCCGAAAAGACGAAAAAATTTAAAATCACATCAATATGAAATTGTCGTCTGCAGCTCCTTCCAATTTGGACCGGTCTAAAATTCCACTGTGTTGGAATGGGTTAATATACAAGTCGAGTTTTCTGTCGTAAGTCATTAGTCGTGTCCAGCGATCCGCCATTAACCCATTCCAACACATGAAAATTTTAGACTGGTCCAAATTGAAAGAAGCTTTTTTCGTCTTTTTGGATAGAAAACATTGTGGATAATGAAGAAATTGCTTGATACAAGCAATTTCTTCATTTTCCACAATGTTTTCCAAAGCTTTTTTCTCGAGGGGCGTAAAAAGGAGGGATTGAGTTGGAATGGGTTAATTGGCCCGAAAATCCACTTCCAGACAAATATTCAAGCTGTAGTTACGATTCTAAGGTCGCCAACAAGCTATTTTATTTTTTCATAACAGGTTATTGGTCATAAGTTTTGAAAAATAACGCCGTTTAATATCTAAGTGGCACTTCCTGTCGGATTTCGGATGGCGTGACCAGCGATTAATTTATTGACGGATCGCTAGCTTTTCAAATTGACCTCCGAAAAGGTAGTCGTGTTGAGATATTGAACGGCACTAGTTTGCAAAATTTTAGACAGGGAATTGCAAGAAAAAGTAGATAGATTGTAGGGGTTCTAATTAGCTGTTCTTTCGACATTTTAGTCGCAAAACCAACATAAGTAGTTACATAAATGTTGGAGGTTCCAGTTTACTGTCGATCTAAATAAATTATTTGATCTGTCAATCTTTTTTTTAAGCAGCGATGCGTTCAATGACGGATCACCGCTGTTAATCAAGAGAATCTTGACCAATCAAGTCATTAATTTAGAACTTTACAGCATTTTTGTTGATTTGTCGAGGTAAACATCGTGAGTACATCTCATTCATCCGTCATTTGTGAACACAGAATCCTGTTGGATTAACTGTCAATCAATGAATCAATCGACAAATAAAATCGTGTAATTAGACCGGGGGAACTCCGACATTGACCGACATTTTTTGTACAGTTTTTTTGTTGGTTTGGTGACTTAAATGTCTTAACTACAGCTTATTCAAGCTTAAGTGACGATGTTCATGTCGCCCACCAAGCATTTTACTGTTTCCTTGCATGCTACTGACCATAAACTATTCAAAATAACGTCGTTTTATATCTAAGTGGACCTTATTCAAGCTGTAGTTACGACGTTTAAGTCGCAAATCAACCGCTTTCCTTTTTGTTTAGTTTTTGATATCGAATAAGAACAGTTCCTAGGTAGCTAGGTAGGCGTGACCAGCGGAGGCTGTGGCCATGGGCAGCGATCTTCAATTATTTCATCACACTGCCTGATGAAGGCCTTAAAAACTCACAGAGAAGAGAAAAATTCTTTTTGGCGTGTCGCGTCAAATATTCTCCCATTAATTTTTTCAGCGATGTTTCCCGGAGCTTGTAAATTGCAAGTGTAAATCAAGGAAGTGTCATCTACAGTTTTATTAACCCTTAACCAAACAGCATGAAAAATTGGTCTGGTCAAAATATCAATACAACTACAAACTGCAATTCAAAAGGTGGTTTCATTTAGAAAAAGGGAGAAAGAAATGTTGTGAAAAAAGAAAAGAAAGTGTTTGTTTACAGTTCCTACTTTCCGACAGATTTCTTTAATTCTTTAATTTGATATCATCTCATTTTGAAATCTGAGATTGTATGGAAAGGGATTAATTGAGGAGAATATTGTGAACCATTCTCTACAAAAAGTAGACGAGAGTCCAGATAATATTATTTTTTGTGTGAGGGTGTTTTGAGTCTGGATTTTGAAAGATTCCCTATTATTAAAAGGTAATGCGTATAGTGCTTTTGACATCTCATTTCCTTCAATATTTGCTAAACATGGTATTATTGTTTGGCAAGTTCATGAACGTTCGATACAACATTATAATTGACCAATAGCTAGCCCTGCCAACTTACCATTTTGGCCACGCCCACTGACTCCTACAGGAAGTCCCGTTTTGATTAGTCTATAGATCGTTTGTTTTACGCGATCCGTCAATTAACTCTTTCCCAAACAATACCTCCCTTTTAAAACCCCAAGGAAAAAAGCGTTTAAATATTGTGGAAAATGAAGAAATTGCTTGTTTTCTATCCGAAGAGATAAAAAAGAAAAATGAATAAAGCTCCATCAACTTGAAATTGTCGTCTGCAGCTTCTCTCAATTTAAACCAGCCTAATATTTCGTCGTTTGCAGGCGGGGATTTTGCTTCCGGAACACATGCATCTTCTATTTCGTGCAGGTACAATAAAGCCGCCGTCAAAAGCGCAGTTGGTAGTGCATTAGATTCCAAATGTTCAATCACGGGATGTCATGGGTTCGACCCCGTAAGCCGCACATACCCTTTCCAACATTTGTCTCTCACCAATGGATTGATGATCGGAAACCTAAGAGGGATAGCAGCTGGAGGCTAGGAAAGGATGTAATGGTTGTAGTGGTGCGAGATGTACCAGGAATCCATTGTTAGGTGCTCCAGCCACCGCGATATGACTGAAATACTGTTAAAAGCGGCGTTAAACCCAAATCAATCAATCAATTGACCACAGGCAAAGAATTTCACGTCGATTTAAACGGCGTTATTTTGCAAAAATGTCCAGAAAAGATGTAACAAAAAAGTAAGAAGTTTGGTTTGCGACCTAGACGGCTTAACCAGTTTGAATGTGGTGACTTCCCTTTGGATAAAATGGCATTTGCTTACAAACAAACACCTTTAACCCGTTCCCACTCAATCCCTTCTTTTTTCGCCTCTCAAGAAAAAAGGCTTTTAAAATCATTGCGGACAATAAAGAGATTGCTTGTAACAAGCAGTTTCTTAATTATCCACAATGTTTTCTATTCACAAGCAAGAAAAAGAAATCGATCAATTTGCAGTTGTTGTCTGTAACTTCTTTCAATTTTGAAAAGTCTAAAATTTTGTTATGAGGGAAAAGGTTGAAAATCATAAAATTAGCGACTGTGTTGGTACATGAGTCGTTCTTAGGTGACACATTATCCCTGTTAGATTATGCAGGAATTTACATGTATTGTTATTGAAGAAAATATAAACAGTGGATTACATGGATCCGCATGCGAGTGTCCCTGCCTGATACTGTACATGCATTGCACTCAGACCGTTAAGTAGGCCAATTTACAATGCATCTGACACTCTAAAGCATAAAAAGGCAGATTTTTACCCTATACGTTTTAAACGTCAACGTAAATAATGCACCATGCGTCACTTAATCATCTCTTATATGTGAAATGACAGTTTGGGACAAAAACGTCTATTTATAGTACGTTTTTGTTGCCATGGAAATGACATATGATGAATTATTATTACGTTTACGTAATGAACGTCAAAATATTTGGAGATAACGTTTTTATATGCAGAGCATGCGTTCTTGTTTTTCGATACCAGATATCCTTAGAAAGAGAGTAATTTTTTCTTCATATCTTGACCTCACGTACAACTTAAGTATACTACATACAAAAACTAAAGCAATCAAGCGATTGTGCTTGTCGAATCCTATTTATAGATTTCCTCATTAGAAATTACAATTACCTCATATTTTTAGTTGTTTGTGTTTTTGTTTGCGTGTTTGTTTTGATTTATTTAATATTCTTCGTTTGAAGAAATGATACCTTGTATATAGCTGTATTTATTTTCTAGGCGACATCCCGAATATCCTTGCCGTTAACAGAATTGACCAATCGCGTCTGTCAATCAAGGAATAAACCGACCAATTAAATAATTCATTCAGCCCGGACCTTAGCTTGTCAACTCCATAACTGGCTGTCATCATATTTACCCTTTTTGTTGGTTAAGTGACTTTAACGTCGTAACTACAGCTTATTCAAGATGTAGTTTCGACGTTTAGGTCACAAACCAACCAGTTTACCTTTTTGTTAAATGCTACTGGCCATATATTTTGCAAAATACCGCTGTTAAAAATCGAAGCGGGACTTCCTGTTGGAGTAAATGGGCGGGGCCTAGGTAGTCAGTGGGCGGGACCAGCGATTGGTCAATTGTCGAATCGCTGGCCGTGCCCACTGACCTCCGACATAACAGACTTGCTGATGTAATAAACGATACCATTTGGTAAAATATGTGGTGAGGGTTATAGAATTCTGTTGTATATGGAATCGTTGGTTTGCGACCATAACGTCGTAGCTGAAGTCGAATAAGCTGTAGTTATAACGTGTACGTTACCCAACAAACAAACAAACAAAAAAACGCTTTCCGTTATGTTTGTAATTCAGTGTTCACTTCCGGTATAAATGGGCTATCGATGTTTTGATTGACAGTCGCGGCTCGTCAATTACCCTTTGAATGACGTCATCTAAGTACATGCTTCGTCGTATTTCTTGGATTGTATTCCTTAGATTACATTATATTTCTTGAATGGTCTTTAAAGGTACAAACTCGCATTTATGTGTGAAGAGAATCAAAAAGCTGAACTTTATCTCTTCTAGACTTGATCAAACAAGTCTATCATAGACCCAATAAAAATCAGTTTGCCTCAAAAAATTCTACTGACAAAGCATTTATTTCTTAATCTGTCGAAATACATGATATGTAAGTTTATATGTTGATGAAATTGACGAAAAAATTCATGCAATGTACTTGACACGCATACAGTGCAAGGGTTCCTTAACGATGTTTTACGACCGACCTGCCATATCAACATAATATCATAAACTAACAATAAATATTGACATCGGTCTGTTTGAACACGTGATCTAGATATATCTATGAACGTCCTATCACTAATTCATGCGAATACTAGAGTCGAATCATCGAATTTGAACTATTCCTGGTCAATATTGAAAATCGCTCGTTGCGTATACTCTCGGCAATTTACGGGTGGCTGGTCAAGTCTACGTGCCTCCAACAGGAGGTGCGACTTAGATATTAAACATATTAAACGATATTAATAATCTGTGGTGCGTAACATGTAAATAAAAAGTAAAATCGTTGTTGGCAACCTAAACGTCGTAACTACAGTTTGAATAGGCTGTAGTTATGACTACTTGGTCGTTAAACCAAAAATCCTAACAAAAATGTCAGAGTACAAAATTCACGTACCTAAAGGTATGGTTTAATTTGTCTACCATTATTTTGATTAACAGATACTATCCGTCAACTCAGTGACGTTGATTTCTTATTCGTTATTTTCCGGGCGTATTTTTTACGTAAAGGTGATCGGTTCGGTTGGGCTTGTTTTCTAAGTTCTTCCAAATTCATTGATTATTTTAACATTGGCAAAATTGACTAACAATGCAAAAAACAAATACACTGAATTTGTAATAGTTAAGTCGATTTAGATGGAAATCTCAAAGCTGCAAATTGACCAATCGCGATTGCCAATCAAGGACTATATCGACCAATCAAATTATCCATTCAGCCCGAAATAAAGATTTCAACTTCGACATTGGCCGCCATTTGTATGTAACATTTGTTGTTTGTTTGTTTGACGACTTAAAGTCGTCACTACAGCTTATCCAAGCTGTAGTAACAACATTTAGGTCGCCAAATAAACATTCTACTTGTAACATGCTATTAGCCATAAATTTCGCAAAATAACGATAAAAATCGAGCTTCCTTTGGAGTCAGTAGGTGTGGTCAAAGGAGTAAATGAGCGGGGCCAGCGATTGGACAATTATATCACGATGACTTTTTTCAGTCAATCACCGAGGAACCCATCAACGATATAACAACTGTTGTTTCGCATAGTGTATCATACACATTACAAGAGTTTTCGTTCTGCAAAAACCCTTCTGTGTTATACTGCAACGTTAAAATGCCACTTGCTTATAAACAAATATACACTCATTATTTTCTATAAGTCACCTAGTAAGTGTTCTCCGTATATAAGCTATTAAAGGTATACTTTTTTGTCTGCATTATGTCATCGTAGACGCAAGTCGGTCCTCGTTAGGTGACAAATTATCGCCGTTGGGTTACATACTTTTCTCTGGAAGTATTTACGAAAACTTTGCAAGCTTACTGCCTTTATCATATTTTTGCTTCTTTCAAAATACCGAACGTTACTTTGATATCGCTTAACGCTTTATTATATTTCAGATGTTTATACATGTCCAAATTCAAAGGTTTTGTAGACAATAATTATAAGTCGATTATTTAACCTTTTCCTGGTTAATCCCTGGTTTTTACACCCTTAAGATTGTATAATTGTGAAAACATTGTGAAAAAAATAAAATATTGCTTGTTACAAGCAATTTCTTCATTTTCCACAATATTTTCTACCCCAGTAAATAGTTGATTTTCAAATAAAACTTTAAATTTTCTTCTGCGAAATCCTTTGAACTTTGACTGGTCTAAAATTTACAAAACAGGAAAGGGTTAAGAGAAAAAATCAGAAGGGTAGAAAATTGTTGAAATTGTTGAAAGGGAAGAAATTGCTTGTTAAACGAATGTTCTTCTTTGTTTTGTCAAGTATAGATGCATAGGGGCGTAATAAATAGGGATTGATAAGGAAAGGGTTAAATCCATTATACATGTCATCCAGAACCCAGTATCTTTGTATGGCACAGTGGCTGATATCGGTGTACTTTAAATATTCGTCCGTTTGTAAGCCAAAGACAACCACGGTCAACGTCTTTAAGATGAGCTGAGATAGAAAGAACAGAACAAAGTCGTACTTCAATGCGCTAAATTTTGTCTGTTGGTAAGATTATGCGTTCTTCGTCCTATTTCGAAGGCTCCTAGTTAAAGCCAATTTTTGTTGTTGTTGTTGTTGTTGTTGTTGTTGTTGTTTTTATACCAACGGTACATTGGAATAACTGTTTTTGACTGGTCATTCTGATCTTGGTCTACACCTCCTGCTTGTAATTTTCCTGCCAGAGTTGTTTATGAAATTGATTTCTAAGAGAAATATTGACTTCTAACAACAAATTATTTCAGTGTTTTCAGCCCTTTCACTTTACAGCAATTCAGAAAGGTATTTTGTACAGCATGAGAAGAGTTAAAGGAATAAAAAAAAATCGCATCTCCTATGCGGTCTCTCTCTCTCTCTCTTCGCGAGACTAGTCACCTTTTCTAAAGGCAAACTAGGCCTTTTGACTTTTCTCATTTAAAGCGTTCTAAAGGATAAACGCTTTGAAAAAATATTGCGGAAATTGAAAAAATGCTAGTTACAAATGATAAAAAAACCACAGAATTTGAACTATTTTGTATCATTGCGGTAAATGTAGTATTAAAATAGTATAGACGCACAAGTTAAAGTGAGTAGTCAAGGGTGAGTGGACAAAATTAGCATTTGATCACTCACTGTAACTTGTACACCTATACATCCAACAAATTGTTGGTACATTCTTATTTGACATATCTTAAAGTTAAATGACTAAGTTATTTTAACTCTTAACCACTCAATCTCGCTTTTGAATGCCACGATGAAATACATTTTTGAAACTCTATAGGAAAAGGAGGAATCGTTCGTCACAAGCAATTTCTGTTTTACTCACGATGTTTTCTATCTTACTTGGCTCTTGTATTAATATTTTTTGAAATGTTGTCTGCAACTGGTTTCAGTTTGGACCAGACTAATTTTGGTGAAGGGTAAAACTACAAGAAATTAGAGGGTATTGTTGTTGTTGTTGTTGTTTTCATAGTTGTATAAGATAAAACACTTCTTTATGACTCCTCCTTGCGTCTTCATAAAGCGTGGTAGAGTTATAAGTTCCAAACTTTCACGAAAAAGAAAAAACAACAAAACATTCTCTTCATCTCTTAGCTCTAATCCACTTTTACTAGACATCGGAGTTTGAATGTTTACCCTTTCCTGTACAAAACCGGGATTTTAAATCGCTGTGATTTTATACTTGAGAAAACATTGTGGGAAAAGAAGAAATTGCTTGTAACAAGCAATTTCTCCTTTTCCGACAATCTTTTCTGCCACATGGGATGGCTAAATTTCAAACTGCATCCAATTGTCATTGTCGTTAGCAACCTCTTTCAATTTGTACCGGTCTAAAATTTCAAAAAACAGGAAAGGGTTAGAAATATGTAAATACATAATTTATGCGAGCCTTCATACGAAAAAGGCCCATCTAACGGATGCGCAAGTTAGAAGCCCTTTTCTTTAATTTCCCACATTGTTTTCCAATTTTTTTCTTGGAGCGTCTCAAAGCGTCATTGAGTGAGAATGGGTTGAACATCGTACTCTAAGTCCAATCCATTTCGTATATTAGCCCTTGCCATGTCGTACTGGTAATATTTCTGTTTAGGCAGGAGGTATAGACTAAGATCAGCCTGCACCAATTTGCAGTTTAATCTTAGTCCTGACTACCTATTTGACGTTTTAAGACGGAGTTTTTTCGCAAGATTAAGAAAACTAGAGAAATGTTTGCTAAAAGTAAGGCCTTTCAATTCTTTCAGCTCTTTGGTTTTATAGCGATTCATAACAAGGATTTGTTCAGCATGAAAAGGGGTAGGACAAGCGATCTATATGTATGTTGAATCAACTCATCAAATATTTTCACAGTTTATCTTTACGGTTTGAGTTTTACAAACTATTTTGATAACAAAATAACATAAAAAATATACTCCATGCTTCAATAACGAAAAAAACTAAATGAAAAACCTTTATCGCTAGGCACATATTATAAACTGACCGCTTATAATTTTTGCAGAAAAAATTGATTTTCAAACTTGCACATCAGATTTGAAAAAGCGGGGAAGCAGCCCCCCTTTACACCATTGAAAAGCTCATTCAAAATCGAAATTAGAGCTTAGAAAAGATCGAGCTATAATTTAATTTTTAGTTTCGTCTATAGAATATTTTTTGTTTTTGCGAATTCATAGATAAGGGTGATTAGTTTTTTCGGTTCATACATCCATGAAAACAAAAAATGTTCTCTCCATCTCTTAGATAAATGTTAAGGGTATATAGTGTTAATGAGAGCGTTAAACAGGGCAGGGTAATTGTAAATTGTCCTTGGTTGAATGTTAGACGCAGGCCAGTGGTATTGTTACTTTAGGGTAAACAAGGTGTACATCAAAATACGTGAAACAGGATATTAAGTTACAGTCTATTTTGGGGATTTAGTGCAGCAATTTAAGATTTAAAAGGAATACCTCTTAAAAGGTAGGTCGATCTCTCTATATTCCATCGCCTTTGGGCTTTATTAAAGCTGCAATTACGACATTTTGCACGCTGAACGACATTATTGTAAGACAGCATCATTGCCACACTATAGAAATTTTAGACTGATCTAAATTGAAACAAGTTACTGATGACAATATAAAGTTCATGAAATTATACATGTTTTGTCTTTTGTATTTATATACATTTATAGAGAGAGAAAACATTTTATGAAATGAAAAAATTGCTTGTTACAAGCAATTTCTTCTTTTCCCCAAATTTTTTTTAACAATCTTTTCTTGAGAGGCGTCAACAAGTAGGATTTCTTGTCTGTCTGTCTCTGAATGTTTGGTTTAAATGGTTGGAAACTATCTGATAAATGATTGGCATTTAACATGGTAGAAAATGTGGAAAAGGGAGAAGTTGATTTTTCTTTTTGACTTTAATCTTCCTGTTCTATTGAAAACCAGTAACTGAAGGGAAAGAGGGGTACTTACAGTTGCAGCGTCACCGTAACGTTTACGGATAATTTGGGCTTCAGTCAAAAGTACAAAATCAAAAGCGATTCTGGATACGCCTTAACCAACCTGGATCTCAAAAGATCCATGTGGTTGTTGTTATTATACTCTCTATCCACAGGCTTTTGTTTGTGACATTAAAATTTCCTTTCATTAACCCTTGTCATGCTGAATAAATCTTTTTGGCAATTGATAAATAGTTCTAGCTTGAATTGGACAAACAGGAGGTGTATACAAAGATCGATCAGACTGCACATATGTGCAGTCTGGTCTTAGTTTATACCTCCTGCTAAAAACAAGAATATACCGGGTTCAGCATGACAAGGGTTAATTCCATATGTATATACTATTATGTAACATTGTAGGATGGTGCTATATAACTTTTATTCCTAAAACTATAATACAAATTCCTGTGTACATATCTAGGCTTTGGCTCCGATGTTGTTTTCCGACTAGACTTTGTTGAAGAAAAGTCGAACATTGGGTGCGAACCCCGCATGGGGGGGGGGGGGTATTGTTATGATTGTTTCAAATAGAAACATAAATCAATCTCTGCTTCAATAATCTAAGTTTGTTTAAGACCAGACGAAAAATAACATCGGAGGCAAACCCCGCATAGAGGAGTATTGTTATGATTGTTTCAAGTAGATACATACGCTATGCTGTGCTTCATTTGTCTAAGACCATTCTTGAATGTAGCAAAAGTTAAGTACTCTGATTCTAACGAATCACACATTTCTCCGAGATATCGTCGTTGTGTGTGCGAAATGTCGTAACTACAGCCTTATTCAAGCTGTAGTTACGACATTTTGCACACCTAACTACGATATGAAGATTCTTGAGAAATAAATATTGTGTGAACAGGAAAAACAACCAGTCACAAGTAGTCTATTTTCCTCTCTCATTAATTTCAACCCTTATACTGTTGCGCTTGAACGTTTATGAAATCTGATCAAAAATCTTTTTTCTATTTACCCAGTATTTCTCTAATCCTTACCTCTTAGAGATGGCTTAGGTTAAACGTATCTTATATTATTCATATTATAATAACTCAAAGTTTCAGTTCAAAATACCATTTGAAGTACATTGAAAGAGTTAAAACATTGTGGTTTTAATAAACGCATCCTCCGTACCAGTGCATAGCTTAATATTCTATTGTATTTGAGACCACCAAATGATCGATTGACCACTGAATATCATTTTTTGACAAATAGCCGGTCCCGATGGGGAGAGTCGTTAACTGTTTGGTTTTCATATTGAATTCAGTCGTATTCCCCTTTATATAAAGCTATATTTGCCAATGCTACAATATTAATACACCTATAACCATTGTCTATAATTAAAACGGGATCGCTAAGCACGCCCTCCCAAGTCCAACAGGAAGTTCCATATAGATATCAAACGGTGAAACTGTGCTATATACGTGGTCAGTATCAGATAATGAACGATACATTTATTGGTTGGCGACCTAAACGTCGTACCTACAGATTGAATAAGCTGTAGTTACATTTTTAGTCGCCATCCATAGTTCAAAGTTCGGTTTCGGTGTAAATGTATTATTTGATTATTCATCTATTTTCATAGACACTCAATTAACGTAGACAAAATAGAAAACTTCTTTGGAAAAGAAATTGTCTAAAATGTGTAAACAATAAAGGTGCTTGGTTTACATTGTTATAAGCATTTTGCCTTTCCAATAATGTTTTCTATTAAAAGAGACAAAGATTTCTGAATTTCAACAACTTGAAATTGACGTCTGCAAATCTTTTCAGTTTGGACCTTTATAAAACATTGTCTTCTTGGTGAAAAAACATTGTTGAAAAAGAAGAAATTAGAGTGTGCGTTTATAAACTAGAGCTTGGCTTTTATTGATAGAATTATATCATAAAATAGCATGTAATTTCTTTCTGCAAATTATTAGGTAAAACTTGTTTCGATGAGCACTTGAAAAGATTCAATATGTGCACATAATATGAGTCGTAGCAGATAGACTGAGATACGAATCAAGTGATCGATATGAGTCATCACGTGGTTCGAGTTAAAAGGTTAATTGTAAAATAATCGTTATTAATATCTCTTGACCAGCTGTCGTAACCGGATTAAGTGGTTCCTGGATACATTTAGGATACAATTATGCATGGAGCAAATGAACAAGCCGGGGGAATGCGACTTAAATCTCATAGCTAAAGCTTCAGTAAAGCTCTAGTTACGACATTTTTGTCGCCAACTAACGATATATTGATTGCAACATTTTTTTTCTACCTTCACTCTTCCCTGTGCATTTTATTGCGTCTCCCCCCAATAGAAGCGGTTATTTATAATCATATATGGTTCATAATATTGTGAAAAAGATATTGTCAGTTGTTAACCCTTTTCCACGCGATCCCGCTTTTATCAAACCCGAAAAAAGCTTGGGAACACATTATGGGTATGAAGTCATTGCTTGTTGTAAGCATTTTTGCCTTTCCAATAATGTTTTCTATTAAAAGAGACAAAGATTTCTAAATTTCAACAACTTGAAATTGACGTCTGCAAATCTTTTCAGTTTGGACCATTATAAAATATTGTCTTCTGGATGGGAAAACATTGTTGAAAAAGAAGAAATTGCTTGTAACAAGCAATTTCTTCTTTTTCAGCAATATTTTCCACTCTACTGAATGTTTTGTTTTGTTTTTAATTAAATCCATTTTCAATTTTAGTCTGTAAAACCTTTGCGTTTGATCTAAAGTTTCGTAAAAAAAGGGCTGAAAGTGTGGACAACTCGCTAAAACACGAATGCAACATTATTCCGCACTACGTTTTGCAACTATATTGTGGTTTGAGTATAAGAAAATAAATTGCGATTAACACATTGCCAGACGGAAAAAAATTAGACTGGCCCAAATCAAAAGGAGTTGCAGTCAAAAGTTGTAAGCTTATGACTTTCTGCGTTTAAACATTGTGGAAAATGAAGAAATCGCTTTGTTCAAGCAATTTCTTCACTTTACACAATATTTTACTTTTATGCTTCTATTCGGGGGGGGGGGGGGGGGGCTCAGAAAGCTTTATAGTTTGGGAATGTGGGAATGATTTGATTAAAGCTTTTGCTGCAGTCTTGCCACGTTTGCTTGGTCATTAAGATTACTGAAGTTGTACAACGTTTCTCCTACCATCTGTATCGTCGGTTTTCGAGCAAAATGTCGTAACTACAGTTTTAATAAACCTGTACATACGCACCGACGATATATTTCCACCCAGTTACAAAAATATTCATGCATGAAGTTTTAGAGGCCTATCTTACTATAAAACGTTTGTAATGTGTCAATGACCAAATTCCTTTTTATTCCCACCAAGGAAGACTGCATAAGGTTCAAACTACATACCGCCTCCAGTAGACTCGATTGCGATCATGTTCAACTACGTTTTCATTTAAGAGTTGGGGAGATTTTTTTTGTTTTCAAAGAAGTATAATTTAATTTTTAGTTTCGCCTATCAAAAACGAGCGTTCTGATTGGTCGAAAAAAATCATTCATTACTCCATGATCAAAATGTTGAGCACGCAGCGATTTTGTGTGCTTCCGCACAAAATATTCCCATACAAAATGGTATCAAAATTTGTAAAGCTTTTGTTTTTTTCGCTCGGTGCTATTAAATTATAAGAAATGAAGAGAATATTTTTTGTTTTCATGGAGGTATGAACCGAAAAACCTTATCACACAATGTATGAATCCGCTTCGCGTATTCATACAGTGTGATTAGGTTTTTCGGTTCATACCTCCATGAAAACAAAAAAATAATCTCTTCATTTCTTAAATGAACCTAAAGCACACTGTGTGAAAAACAAAAGTTGCACATAAAATCTTAAACACACTGTATGATTCCGCTAAGCGGATCCACACATAAGTGTGATTAAGTTATTAGGTCCAGACATCAATAGAGGTATGAACTTAAAAACTTAATCACGCTAGAGGAAACCAAACAAAACGCTTGAATCTTGATAAACGAAACTTAAATTAAGTTATTTGAAATTGGTCAATGTTATAGACGAGTATCAAGAGACCATTCTCTGTTTCTAATGCATCCTTTATGTATCTATTACGTCATAAAGGTTTACTTTGATTTTGTAGAAATATAACCTATTGGGGATTTATTTCCTTTCGAGAACTGCTTTACAAAAGTGCTTTATCTAAAAATGTTACTTCGTTGAATTGAGAGGGCATTCGTTCATAGATAATTCATTTATGTCCATGACAAGCTCATGCGTACCAGTTTGAACGTTCGACCTTCATCCACTACCTTGAAATTAATATGTTCCATTGAACTTCACCCGTTACATTCAACCTGAAGCCATCCCAAAATGGTTGCAAATGACATATTCGCTGATGATGGCGGACAACTGTGCCAAATTACTTTGAAATATATTCTTAAATGCGGGCGTTATACCCTGGATAATCCAAATCTAAACATTTGACCTTGACCTGTCATCTTTAATTTGAAGCTACATGTATATTTCATTTGTTTGATATAGCAAATCTGCTTATGACGGAGAACAACTGTGCTTACTTATTTTGAAATGACTCGGTTTTGTATGGGAAATCTTATTGACCTCATTCTCATGGGGATGGATGAACGGACAGACAAAGTCAAAACTATACAATTATTAGGTTGGTTTGGGTATGCAATAGTTAACGACATGGTTGAAATTGGTCATTAATTCCCGTAGACATTCTCGGCAAAATATTGAAATAGTTTCCGATTGTCGAATGATCGATGGAAAAAAATACCAGTATTTAGCAGAACAGTATTCTCAATTTTTCGTTTTTTTAATGATTTTAATATTCGGAATATGGTTGAAGTCTTCGTTTAATGCTCTTAAGTAATAAAGTTGTTGTTATTGTGATCTCCTGACCAGCTGTTGTTATTAGTATCGGCTAGGTCATAAACGTGTATTTACGAGGGTTTCTTGGACATTCATACATGTTCGTATGGACAAACAATAAACATCCCTTAACCCTCCTTATCATTGATTAACACATTCCCACACAATCCCTCCTCTTTATGCCTCTCAAGAAAAAGCTTTGGAAAACATTGTGGAAAATGAAGAAATTGCTTGTATCAAGCAATTTCTTCATTATCCACAATGTTTTCTATCCAGAAAGAAGAAAATATTCAAATTCCATCAACATGAAATTGTCGACTGCAGCCTCTTTTGATTTGAACCAGTCTAAAATTGTGTTGTGTGGAAATGGGTTAAGAGGTCCTGCGTGGCTCACTGAGTGAATGTTTCTACAGTGACTGAAGAGGAATGGGAGATTACAGGTTTGATTCTCGGCCTTACCATTAAAGTGTTTCTGATTCGTTACTTTTGACTTATTTTCTGATGGAACCTTTTTGTCGAGGGACGGTGTTGGTCACATCAATGCACTTACAAAATAAAGCTGTAGCTCGTGTTTCTATACACAGGACTCGTGCTAGTGTTTGAAATGGAGGAGTCATTGACTCCTTGATCATAACATTCGAGAGGTCAAAACTAAATTTGCAGGGGGTCAAAACAACAAAAAGAGCAAATAGTGAGTTGAAATTTGGCGGATTAATTTCTTTTAAGGCTGTAAGCTAAGCAATTTTTTGTATACTTTTTCAATGGCATGTTAGATACACGATTGAAAAAATGAGGGATGAGTCCATATTTTGACCCTAACAAAATCTCTCAAGGGGGTCATTTTGACCCCCCTGAGAGATATTTTTAAGGGTCGAAATAGGATCATTCAGATTTTTTAAGGTTAAAATCCTGGTTTACGAGTAAAATACGAGTATTGTATACTGAATATCTTATCGTTTACATTAAGGATAAATTCAAAATGAGGTTGGAGTTATGCGCGGGAACATGCCAGTATGTAAATTAAGACAATTATTAAGGCAAATGAATAGGTCACAAATTTCAACCCTACGTAATGAGCATCTACATTTTTCACTTAACCGATAATTTTAACCTATTACCAGATGGCAACATTTTAGACTAGTCCAAATTGAAAGAAACTGCATACAACATTTGAAAGTAGCTGTAAAGCAGAAAAAAATGCCATATAACGTGGAAAACATTGTGAGAAAATGATGCTTGTTGGAAGAAGTTTTTCTTTTTCTGATAAAGTTTAACGTAACTACATTGTATATGCCCCAGGGGGTAAAAAGCAAGATTGTATGGGTTGAAATGGGTAAAGAATCCTAGTTTCAGAAATTAGACAAGTAATCTTGACTCTTTGAACTACGAATTTACCGGAGACCAATTATAGATTAGTTCTTCATTTTCTTTGAAACAGTAATTTATCCGCAATACGATATTGCACAGGGAAAAAAGATTGAAGGAGTTAAAACTATCTGTACGAAATGTTATTGACCTTGTAAAATTTGATTACCTTATTGGCGGAAGCGTCTGTCAATTAAAGAATCAATCAACCAGTCAATGAAATAATTCATTTAGACCGAAAGAGAGCATTGAACCCAAACATTGGCCGACATTATTATGAAGTATTTTTGTTGGTTTTGCGACATAATGGTCGTTACTACAGCTTACTCAAGCTGTGGCTACGACGTTTTATTGGCCAACCAGCCTTAAGCAAAAGCTGGACAATGCCAGCTTATTATCTGTTCTCTACCTCTGTTCAGATAAGCAAGTCCCTACTAAAAATTGATAACAATTATTTGCTTTGAACCATCCCAACACATTAACAGTTTTAAACGCCCCTCAATATAAAAGCGTTGGAAAGCCTTGTGGATAATGAAGAAATTGCTTGTAACAAGCAATTTTCCATTATCCACAATGTTTTCTTGCCTAAGGGACAAATACCAGAAAGATTTAAATTTGTTGTCTGCAAATTCTTTGAAATTCGACTGGTCAAAAATTTTCGTGTGGTAATGGGTTAAGGTTTTGTACCGAAAAACAATGATTTTCAAGTTCTCAGAATGACATGTTTAGTTTCTTCTTAAATTTTTCTTCGGTAGCAGACACAAGACTGTGCCAGTACATACCTATACTATGCGTTGCTATACAACGTTATTATATACCGTCTGTTGGCGATCAGAATGTCTGAAATACAACTTGAATGTAGCTGTGTTTACGACATTTTTGTCGCACAAAGATGATCTGATGTCAGAAAACTGCTAATCAATATAAACCTGTTACAAGACGACGGCAGATTGGACTCGTCCAAATTGAAACAAGTGGCAGGCGACGTTTCAAATTGCGCTTAAGTTGGAAAATTAGTGCAAAATGGGGTAGAAAACATTGTGAGAAAAGGAGAAATTTGCTTGTTACAAGCAATTTCTCCTTTTCCCAAAAAGTTTTTAAAGATCGTATTTCCTCAGGGTGCCAAAAAGCGTCCTTATGTGTTAATGATTTAAGCAGTGAGCAGTGTAGGGAATGTCATCGTGTAAGATTTCGATTCCATAGGTCTAGATAAGAGAGAGTAACAGCATTCTAAAATCCTTCTTTCTCAACGAAACCCTATGTTGTTGGTCCTCCTTTTAATCGTCTTGTCGAGACGATTAGAATGAGTACCTACAACATAGGGTTTAAGACAGTAATGGTGCAATATTTAAATCTAAGATACGAATTACGCCCTCTATCTGTATCTCTTTAGCCTGTCTCCAAGATTTCTTACTGTTTCGTTCATTCATCAATATCGTTACGCCAAGTAATAAATCATCTATCTCTGAGGTTAATTAATTCACCGTATTGACTTTAAATAACCCCCAATTACTCTTTGGCCCATTAAATGGCTGTCAACCTTCCCTTTTTGTCTTAAACCCTTAACCTTATGGATACAAATAAGTTTTAATTATCAAAAGGTCAAAAAGGCATACTCTGAGCAAAGAAAAGGGTTTCTTCTCATGGGTGCTGATATTCGCTTTAAAACAAGAGCGCCGCATGCGGATGCCAACGCTTGGCTGTGTAAATGATTGATATTTTGTTACTCTTCTATGTAAAAAACAAATGGTCAAAAACGCACGAATGGTGATCCCCTCATTGTTATTGATTGCTTTTTTTGACCGTGAACATCTGTTCAAAGTTTTTAAGTCAATGTGTTCAGCAACACCAGAGCTATTACACAATGCCAATTTTTTAATGCGCAGACGCGGACATAGATGCAGACGACGACCTCATTGTCAAACATCGGGTTTTCGCCAAAAACAACTGAGCTCAAACTGACATACTGAAAGGAAAAAAACAAAACAAAATACATTCAAACGGGAATTAGTTGCAACACCTCGTACCGGTGGTGTTTTTCCCCCACAGACGATAATATCTTTTTTAGAATTGAAAATGTCAGACCAGATGTAATTAACGTATCACTGGCCACGCCCACTGACCTCCGACTATGAGTGCCAATTCGATATCGACGGCTTAGAGCAAAAACATAGTATGGCTCTATACATTGTATAGAGTCATACTATGTTTTTGCTCTAAGCCTCTTCGATATTACACGCAGTTATTTTGCAAAATCAATGGCTAAAAAAAGCAGGTAGCCAAAAAAGTAAAATGGTTGTTAGGCGACCTAAACGTCGTAGCAATAGCTTAGTTTTGACGTTTAAATAGCCAATCCAACATAAACCGCTTCACATAAATGTCGGCCGTTAATGGGGTTCAAAGTTCACTTCCGGTTTGATTGTATGAGCTTATTGGTCGATTGATTCTTTGATTAACAGCTGCGATCCGATATTAGAGTACTAAGTTTCCACACATAGAGAATAGATGGTTGGTGTCTTGATATGGAAAAGTTTATCGGGCAAGGCGTAGGAATTTATTTGGTGAGCCGAAGGCGAACCGGATAAATTCCGAAGCCGAGCCCGATGAACTTTTCCATATCAAGACACCAACCATCTATTCTATTTATCCTGTTACCATCTTTTAAAAGAATTCGACTTGAAAATCTGTATGATCAGTAAATGTAAGTTAACCTCTCTCCGCCGAACATGGTGATATGACCCGGCTGGGGTGAGGGCATCGGGGTCGACTTTTGAAAGAACTCGCACAAATTCATTTATAATAGACTTAATAAGAACGAATTAACAAGAACATCTAGAAATTAAACCTTAAACAATAATGACATACCTATATCATCGAATATAATTTGCCTAGATTTATCGATCTTGTCGATCACTCAACTAACGTGTCGAAGATTTTCTGGCGATTCGTTGTTATGCAGGAAAACCAAACCCAAAGTCATTGCCACCCTGATAGAATATCACAGGATGGACAAAGCTTGAGATAAGTTGCCTAGCCGCGACTTCTAAAAGTATTCTCACTCAAATAATATCCATGCTTAATCCAATAAATCCTTTTATGTTTTAAAATCCTGCTTTCTGAAGCTGTGTGTATGCTTCCATGAAATAAACAATGCCTGCGTCATGTATTGCGTCATCTCTACGTCACCGATGTATAATTCGACCGATGAAAGTTGAGAGTCGAGTATAATGTTTTTAGTTGAACATAAGTTTTAGCCGAATATGCTTAAGAGTAAGCTTTAGAAAGCACCCCTACCACTGCAAAAATAGTTCCGGTCGGTCACGTGATCAAGTGACATGATAAAGCTTATCACGTGACCATATGACCTGATATCAACAAGTTTATCATACCCCCCTTTATCAGGCAGTATTTATAGCAGGTGACAGGATAAAAATATTTAGGAAGTGCATGGAAATAGCATTTAACTTTAACCGGACATCGGTGATATTTGACAGATTCCGGATTGCAATTTTGAATTCCAAAATGGACAGCATATTTCATGTCTCAGGGTTTATGAGGATTGAAATTTATGTAGCGATTCTCCTGAAATCTCACGCAAGCAATTTTAAGAAAAGCAACGTCATAATGTTAAAGATCACGCTAAAATGTCGTTATACGACTAGATCAAGCCAAACCCCTGATAATCAATGAAAAATATGTTATATCAGATCCTTTCCTTTTTACTTCAATATCATGCACACGATGGTATTGAATTGGCGGATCGCGTTGTCATCAAAAAATAGATTAACCAATCAAATCGTTCGTTTTATACCTAGAATGAACTTTGAACTGCAACATTTATGTAATGCATTTTTGTAAGTTTAGCGACTTAAACGTTGTAACTGCAGCTTATTCAAACTGTAGTTACAAAGTTTAGGTCTCAAACCAACGATTTTCCTTCTACGTCTCAGAAGCATATTGAAAAAATAAGATGGTTGTAAACATGTAAAAATGTTAAATCTAAGGCTTGTCTTGCTGAATATTGATCCTTTCGGTACAATTTTTTTTTTTTTGTCATATGTAGATCTAACTCGTGTTCAAATATTTCCTCAGCACAATAAGAACATTGTCTCTCCGGATTCAGTCCGATCTTGTCCGGAGCATAACTCATACATTTGTGGGTAGATTTCAAAATTATTTATTTTCCTTATGAATAGATGTGCAATTTAAAGTTTTTTTTTTTTTTTTTTTAAATATCGTCTAGGTCACACAACGAGGTCAAATGTTAAAAATGGCTTATGCGGTGCATAACTATTTATGCATGATTTTTTGCACAGTTGTTCTTAATAAAAATGAGATCAGATATTTCGACATTATTTAGAAAGGTTCGGAGTCAAGGTCGCCCTTTGATGTCAAATATTGAGGTTAGGCTTATTTTGAGCAGAACTCCGTAAATTATGAAAGTATTTCTAGATAATTTGGCTCAGGTGAAGATCTCGTACACACACGGTGGTAGCAACAGTTTGACAATTGTCCCGTTTTGTGTCGACGTCTGTCCTGTAGTGAGGAGAGGACATGATAATTTACTTGGCTGACAACTTGATTAATTCGCCTGCCATTACCGTCTCTTGCCTTTAATGGATCTCGAGAAATATATCTACATACTGCAAGTTAGATCTGGGACACCATTATTACTGGATGCTGTCCTCGTGTTTATTGGGACGGAAATGTTCTCGCTTCTATATTGTTTAACCCTTTCACAAAAGTTCCGCGTTTGTTTGACCTTTAAGCAAACAAATTCGATAACATAGAAATTACTTTTAACAATGCTTACCTTTCATGGGCACGATGTACTCAATGTGAGCTATTTTGCTTTGATAACTGAAGTAAATAGACAAAATTTTGATATCTTCTCAGAGTTCAACGAGTACAAACTTCCAATGGAGGCTAAGTCAATTGAATGCCTAAGCTATAAAAAGTAGTTCTTACGTATTTCAGGAATATTTCAAACTCTTCCTGCATATTCCTCTCCTAGGTATTTTTAGCTCACTTGAGCACATCGTATCCAAGCTGTTATTACAACGTTTAGGTCGGAAACTAACCAATTTCCCTTTTAGCTACATACTACTGATCATAAATTTGGTAAAATAAAGCCTTTTAATGTCGAGGTCGGACGTTTGGTCATTGTTCTGACTTTCACTTTCTGTATGTGGTGTCTGCCTATCCGTGTTGGTCACAGAATACAAAAGAAGGAAAAACAATTGGGACAACATCAACGTCGTAACTACATATAAAATAATCTGTAGATGCTAAGTTTTTGTTCGCCTATATATACCAACGAAATTGTTTTGTACGAGGTGATTCGTGAATTGCGACTTCAAGAATGCCAATGTGAACCCAAACATTAAAAAGGAAGAAGTTTTGATTTTACGAGCTTTTATAAATGTCCATCTCTTCTGTCAATCAAAGAATCAATCGACCAGCCAAATGATTCATTTAAACGAAACTGAACTTTGAACTCCGACATTAGCCGACATTAATCTACGTATCTACGTCACAATATGGAATATGTGTGTTTTCCAATCATAAGAAGGCGTGATTACAAATATCTTGAAACGTTTTTGTATTGATATTTAGTCAGAACACACGCTTGTCAATCAAGGGTATCTGTGTGTTCGTTATAGATCGGAAAACTCCGTAATACATAAAGTAATTTGTTGGTTTCTTCGCCCTCACACAATATGGCGTTTAGACACCCCTCAGTGAAAATTGTTTGGAAATCATTGTGGGAAATGAAGAATTTGCTTGTTTTCTACTTAGAATGTTGGAAAAAATCTAAAATTTCATAAACTTAAAATTGTCGTCTGCAAATCCTTTAAATTTGGGTCAGTCTAAAATTTTTCCGTCTGGTAATTGGTTAATTAAGAGGGCGATAGAAATTAAGCGAATTCGCGGGTTCGAATTCCACAAAATCACTCCTTTGTACGCCCCTCAAGAAAAAGATTTCGAAAGTATTGTGGGAAATGAGGAAATTGCTTGTATCAAGAAATGTCTTCATCATCCACAATGTTTTCTATCCATGAAGACGAAAAAAGATAAAATTCCTTCAACTTGTAATTGTCATATGTAGCTTCTTTCAATTTGGACCAGTCTAAATTTTTGCCGTCTGGTAATGGGCTAAGCAACACAGGTAAGAGTACTAGCCTGGGGCTGCTGATACCGAAGAAAGCCATGACAAGTGAATAACGTGGTGATCAATTGTTGTTTACTCCAATGCGGTTTTAAACCAAAAAACAAACAAACAAAAGTAAAATGGTGTAGTTGAGATCTCGTTCAAATTTATAGAGAATATTCCGGCTTTAGGATAAGCAAGATCTCAACCTTGTCAGCTATGTAAAGAATTTAATGTGTAACTCTGACCATGCCATAAATCTATGGATTGTACGGTGTTTAACTCCACTTTCAATAATATTTCTTGTTGTAGCGACAGCTGGTGCACCGATATAGCCACAAAGTTCGATCCGTGCCACCAGCTACTGACTCATTAAGCCGCACTACTTACCATTCGCCTATTGGTTGGAAACAAATGACGCATGTCTCTATGACTTTTGTTAAATAGATCTGAAAGAATGTTTGCCGAGTTTGTGTTGGAACTCACGACCACAGGATTAACCAATTCCCACACAATCCCTCTTTTTACGCCATTTTCTATCCAAAAAGACGAAAAGAATTAAAATTTCATCAACTTGAAATTTTCATCTGCAGCTTCTTTCAATTTGGAAGATTCTAAATTTGGGGGGGGGGGGGTAGGTTAAGCAACACATGTTAGAGTACTAGCCTAGGTTTGCTGATACCGAGGAAAGGATTGACTAAGTGAATATCGTGGCGATCAAATGTTGTTTCTCCCAAAGCGATGTTAAACTAAAAATAAACAAAAGTAAAATGGTATTGGACTCTTCAATTTCTTCATTGTCCACACTGATTTCTTTCCAAAAGACTAAAAATTTAAATTCCATGGACTTTAATTGTCGTCTGCATATTCTTTCAATTTGGACCAGTCTAAAATTTTGTTGTGTGGGAATGGGTTAAGAGCACAGTGCGTTACCGGCTGAGCTAGCCTAGCCTGGCAACCATAACATAGCTACTTCAATTGACCAATTGCGATTGTCAATCAAGGAATTAACAGACCAATCAAATAATTTATTCAGCCCGGACCTGAGCTTATCAGCTCCAACATCGGCACCATCTTTGTTTACCTTTATTGTTTTGTTTTTTAGCGACTTAAACGGCGTAACAACAGCTTATTCAAACTGTAGTTACCGCTATTAAAATCGAAGCCAAACTTCCCGTCGGAGTCAATGGGAGGGGCCAAAAAAGTAAGTCGGCGGGGTCGGCGATTGGTCAATTTGGACTTAAGATTTGCTGTCATGGATCAAGTTACACTCTAATCTACACTCTAATCTATCAATTAATGATGACGTCTTCAATAACCCAAAATGAAACAAACACGTCAGAGTAAATAAAGACTGTTTATTGAGTGTCTTTTCAGGGTTGTATATCATTGTGGTTAGTAAGGTCATTGCCTGAAGAATCTGTTTCAACCACTACCAGACGAAGAAATTTAAGACAGGTCCTAATGCAAAAAGAAATGCAGACTACAACTTTTAGCTAATAACAATTTGCAAAATCTTTGTCTGTTGGTATAGAAAATTGAAGAAATTGCTTGTAACAAGCATTTCTTTCATTTTCCACAATCTTTTTACAAAGCTTTTTGAATGGGGGGGACGTTTAAACGGGGTTATGTAGAAAAAGGTTGAAATGCTCATGAAATCAAAGCAATAAGGTGTTCTCTGGCTAACAGTCGCAAAACAATAATACAGGCTTCGCAAGAGAGGTCTTTATCTCTGAGAAATCTTTAAACATCATATCCAATAAAAGCTCTGGGCATGGAAGAAAGTGGATATTTTATTGAAATCTATAGACAATGTGCCAATGTATGGTTCTCTACACTGCATATTCAATTGAGCAATCTGTGGATAGTTTAGACCTCGTGTTAGGTTTTACTTGATTTCGGTGACATTTTTAAGCTTAATAGAACACTCGTTCCTCTCTGAACAGCTGGCTACCCAGTTTACAGGGCATTACTTTTACGTGTATTACAATTAGATTAAATTCTATCTTAGTTTCGTCTATCAATATTCCTGCGTTCTGATTGGCTGAAAAAATAGTTTCATACCTCCATGGAAAAAATGAGTACAGGAACTATTCTATATGCTTGTACCAGTACTATAATAACTGTTCCAAACCGGACATTTATTAACTTTTTTGGTGTCTTTGGTACAGAATTATGAGGTTTGAGTAGTTTTGTTTGTTTGTTGTTTTTCCATTCAAGTATGAAATAAAAACCTTATTACACTTCCGTGTGTTTTCATACATAAGTCTGATTATATGTTTCGTTCCTTACCCGAATGAAAACAAGTGTCTCAATGATACGATTCTAATGACTTCCAACAAACTAGGATTAAGCCAGAATTTTGTAGCAGCTTATGTAGCCAACAGAATCAATCCTTTCACAAATTTGGTGAAAACGTTTACTAAACGACCTCTTTCTGGTAGTTCCTCGAGTGGTCCCTAAATACAAAACTTACTGTATTGACCAACGGGATTTCATTCCGTAAAATGTAATAATGAATTTAAAATCAGCACAGAAAAATTCAATACTCATTATGACATTTTTATTGTTAAAACATTTTAAATGTGCCATTTTTTATAGCCAGTGGAAATAAAACAAGGCATTCAAACAATGCTATAATTAAACAACATTAATCACCATTGAAACACTTTTTGTTGGTGCTATAAAACTAAAAAATGTCACGATCCGCCATAATTAGACCTTTACCAGATGGCAAATTTCAGACTGGTTCAAACAATTTGCAGACGACATATCAAAATGTATCATAGTAAATGAAACTTGCATGACCCAATAGGGGAGCCAATGAATTTTGAAAAAGGGAGAACGTTGCATCTAATAAGCATTTTCTTCGTTCACTCAAGTAGGTTCTTTTATGAAATTAGCCCCGTGACTTGAAAATAGACAATGCTGAAATATCAATTATTTTAATGCAGTAAATCTTGTCTTAACCCATTTCCACACAGTGACGCTTTTAAACACCTCCTCTGTGTAAAGCTTTCGAAGACATTGTGGAAAATGAAGAAATTTCTTGTTACAAGCAATTTCTTCATTATCCACAATGTTTTCCATCCCAAAAGACATAGATTTTAAATATTTCATCAACTTATAATAGTCGTATGCAACTTCTTTGAATTTGGACCGGTCTAAAATTGTATTGTGTGGGAATGGATCAAGCAACCTCTCATGGGACGTTCTTGAAGTGGTCGATGAAGAGAGGCTACCTAAAAACACCTTTTTGTGAAATATATGAAGGACTGAATCCACTACATACATAAAATCACTCAGACTTTTCGCTGAATCTTTTACTGTTTGGACTCATTGGAATCATCTTTGTGAGATTCAAATGAGTTCCAACATCATTGGAATTATACGTGATATGTTTTAGCCAACACGGCCTCTTTTTGTGAGAGCTTTTGATTTTGAAAACGGGATTTCATTTATGCTCGCTTATATTGGGGTGGTCTCTTAATAGTGGTGTTCGTCCGAGCAAAGTTGACTGTATGTGATCAGGATTGATCTAACCAGTTCAGATTAGTAGTTAGAATGTTTTTGTAAAGTAAAATGACCTTTCTAACTTAAGAAATCCACAAAATAAAAAATGGTTGTTTTTAATTCCCTCAAAATATCCTGTTTTGTCTGAAAGACTGGGAGAAATATGTGATTTTATGGTTTTTATGATCTACGTTTTGGTTTCTTATCGTTTGCTTTGAAGCAAAAAACTTTATAAGCCAACCTGAGCACAAAGTGCGATCGGTCCGTCCGTCTGTCCACAATTTCTTCGAAGATCTTCTGCTCCAAAACCAGCAGGCCTATCCAGCTGAAACTTTGCAGGAATGTTCCTTGAGTGACGCTCTCCAAAAGTTCTTAAAAGAATTTCATTCCCTGAAAAACTCTTGTTGCCGTGAAAATTGGAAAATTTAGTTAATCTTTAGAATTTCTTTTTCAGAATCTACAAGGTAAATGGCATTTATATTTTATATTAAATATAATCACGCGGTTCTCTATACCAAGTTATTAAAAATTTTACCCCTTACAAAAATGGCCCCACCCCTGAGTTCCGATGTTGGAAAATGCTCAATTAGAGCAAGTTCAAAAGTTTTCTCAACCTGAACTATATGGCCTAGGACATTCATATTTTGCATGTAACATAACTAGATGGTTTCGTAGTTTGTTATCAAAAATTATGCTCCTTCGGTCAAAAACTGCCCTGCAGTTGGGGTCTAAACTTTGAAATTTCGCTCAATAAGCAAGTTAAATCTATCTTCCTTCTTCACTATAAAGCCTTAAGCATTCCCATTTGGAATGTAACGTAAGCAAATAGTTATCTACCATGGAGTTGGGTTTTGCCCTTTGTGTCAAAAACAGCCTTGCTCCAGGGGCCAAAGTTTGGAAAAACGCTCAATTACAGCATGTTCAAATATCTACTCCTCCTAATGTATAATGCTTTCATATTTCATATAACATATCCACATGGTTCTCTACCAAGTTCTCCCTGATTATACTGCTTGAGTCCAAAATAGCCCAACCAAAGAGGGAAAAAATGAAAAAACACTGAACCAGAGATGATTCTGTAATGTGTTACGAGAAATTATACTCGCATGGTAAAAAATCTTCCTGGCCCAGTTATAAGGTGCAATGCATCCAATTTTGGTATATGGTTTGTCCAGATGGATCTCTAGCTAGGATGCCAAAATTGTAGCCAATGGCCTCAGATGTCTTAAGTTTGGAAAATGCTCAGTAAGTGCAATTTTATATTCTTCTCCTCTAGACCCAAGCCTAGATGACAAAATTTAAAACTGGTCTAAACTGAAAGAAGTTGTGTTGGCAATTCAAATACATCGAAATTAAACTAAGTAGCTTTTAATGTTGAAAACATGGTGGGAATAGAAGAAAAACCTTGTACAAGTAATATCCCGTTTTCTCATATTTTCAAAAACATTCTCCTTTGAGAAGTTAAAATGCGGATTGTTTGCAAATGGATTGAATTATAAAGCCTAAAGCATTCATAATTTGTACGTATCATTACTCCATGGCTTTGTACTATGCCCAAAATGTTTGTTTGAATTATCTGGTTCCAGTTGTGTCTTTTTTTTTATAAAAAGTACTTCAATTAGCAGATGACTCAGGTCGGGGATTTAGGACTATCATGGTCATCTTGTCAATAAAAATTGTTTTCATTAAAATTTAATCAAATATAACCCCGTTTATAAGGAAATTGGCGGAATCCTGTGAAATATATCTATATATCTGGTTGTAGTAAGATTCGACGTCAAGTTATTGCAATTCCCAGACATCAAAATTTTGGACTAGCCCATATTGAAGGAAGTTGGTGACCACAAAAGAAAGTAGATTAAAATTGAGAAAGTAGGACCATATAAGGTAGAAAACATTGTGAAAAAAGAAGAAATTACTTATAACAAGCAATTTCTATTTTTCTCTTTATGTTTTCCAAAGCTATATTTCTTTGGCGCGTAAAAATGCGGGATCGTGTTGGAATGGGTTAAAAATGAATGGGACTATGTTATTTTATATTTTCATTATATCACTGTGAAAACCACCAATTAATTCACACGGTAATGCACAAAGTATTATAGTGCGTTTCAGACTGAAATATCTCTCCAAAGGCCATGCCCTTATGGCCAGAGACGCCGTCGGGAATCGAACCCATGACCCACTTGCCCAGTACCCCTGGGAGTCGAGATTGAATAAAGAGCAGTACACCTTAAGTGTTCAAGCGCTATAAGATTTGGGTTAAAAAAATAGTTGGAAGGTTACATGTTTGCTAAAAGTTATTGTCGTGTTTGGCAAGGTACATGACACGAAATAAATGTCATACCGTGTTAATTTTACTAGTCACTCTACATTCCATCCAATTTATTCTTTTACCAATAACTAAGATCAGAAAAAAACAGCACTTTCGGGTCATGTGTATTTTCAATACGGTCATGCTTAGCTTATTGGTTCAACTAATAAACCCTTTGACAGACGAACAAACCATTGAACACCACCATACTAAATATATTTACGATCATTAAAATTACTGAATGTTCCTCGGTTAAACCAAGTAAAAGGAAAAAAAAACAACTTTTAAGCTTACCTAAGCACAAAGTGCGAGGTTAACTTTTGTGATCGGTCGTTGTCCGTCGTCCATCAGTCTGCCCGCCTGTCAATCCGTCAACATTTTCTTTTAAAACCGTCTCCTCCTACACTAGTAAGTTGATCCGGCTGAAACTTTGCGCGAATGTTCACTGGGTGAAGTTCTTGAAAATGGAAAACTTAAGTAATTTTTTGAAAATGATAATTGGCGAATCGCTGACCACGCGACTTCCAACAGGAAGTTCCACTCCCACATTAACCCTTTCCTGTTTTAAAACTTTTTAGACCTGTCCAAATTCAAAGGTTTTGCAGACGAAAATTTATGGTCGATTTAATTTGAAAAATAAACATTCAGCAGGGTAGAAAATATTGTGGGAAAAAGAAGAAATTGCTTGTTACAAGCAATTTGTTCTTTTCCCACAACGTTTCTCAAGTATAAAATTACAAGGACGTAAAAATCAGCGATTGTACAGGAAAAGGTTTCGCGGCTTTATTTTGAAAAAAATATTGCCTGGAACAAGAAAAAAATGTAAAACGGTTGGTTGGCGACCCAAACTTCGAAACTAAGCTGTAGTCACGACGTTTAGGTCGCCGAACCAACTAAAGTGCTTCACAAAAATGTCGGCTAATGTTGGTATTCAGAGCTCACTTCTGGTCTAAATGAATTATTTGACTGGTCGATTGATTCTTTGATTTACAGTTCCAATCCCTCAATTCTTCGGTGCTTTAGAACACTCACAAAGTCCTTATCTCGTGTTTCGAGATCAATACCTATCTGACAAATGAGATTACTTACATTATTCTTGACATATAAAGTCATTTGCACCACAATATTGGTCAAGCGGCCACTTCTTTGTAGCGACCACTTTCATTAACCCATTCCCACACAGCGAATCTTTAGATCGGTCCAAAATGAAAGGAGCTGCAGTCGATAATTTCAAGTTGATTGAATTTTAAATTTTGTTGTCTTTTGCTTAAAAACATTGCGAATAATGAAGAAATTGCTCGTTACAAGCAATTTCTTCATTTTCAACAATGTTTTTCAAAGCTTTTTTGTTGAGGGGTGTAAAAAGGGGGGATTGTGTGGGAGTTGGTTAAGCGACCACAGTAATGATTTCCTTTCCAAAACCAGTATCCGTTATAAATCCAATGTTTTTGTTGAAATAGAATATCGTTTCTGAATTCTATCTATAGTTGAAACTCATTAGAGTCATCTAAAAGAGTTCAAACGACATTAGATTAACCCATTCCCACACAATGGCGCTTTTAGACACCCAATGAAAAAAGGTTTTGGAAAACATTGTAGACAATATATATGTTCCGCAAATATCTGATAGGTAAAACAATATTCTCTTTTATTTTGGGTATTGCGTCATCTCACGTTGTCTTCCGAAAAACGTGAAGATGATGGCGATATATCAAATGGAATCTGAACAAAGGGAATTAACACGTAGCAGAAGATGTTAATATCTTCTCGTCAGTTTGTAGACTTGCTTTGAACCCTTTTGAACCATGCCAAACCCTGTTATTTACCCTTGTCATGCTTATCCCAGAATTTCCATGTTTTGTCAAGAGGTATGGACAAAGATCAGCCTGCACATAAGTGTAGTCAGATCTTAGTCTACACTACCTGCTTGTCCCGTTCAGGCCAGAATTGTACATAAAATAAGTTTCATAATAAATTATTGACCTGCAACCAATGCTTCAAGTGATTTCAGTCCTTTGATTTTGGTGCAATTCTGAATAGTTTTTTTTTTTCAGCATGACAAGGAAGACAATATGGTTTTGGGGAAAGGAGAATATAATTTGGTAGGAATTTCTTCGTTCAGAAATGATATAGAATAATAAGTCCTCATTTCAGGTTGTTGAATAATTCTGAAATTTTGTTTTCTATAGAAACTGTGAAAATATCTGTCTTTTAAACATAATTTAAGATAAAACTTCCTTATTTCGGACTATGGAATAATTAACATAAACCAATTTCTCCATACGCTGTATATGTCAAGTTGACTTTGGGTGATGTACCTTTCAAATGATCAACGCTTCATTACTTGCTTATACGTAGTCTTAGAGTATACGTGTCCAATCGCTTGGCCTATAACCAGACGACAAAAATTTAGACTACATTAATTTCAAAAATGTGATAACGATAATTCTTAGTTGATAATAGCTTTAAATTATAGTCTTTTTTGGTTGAAAATATTGTGGTAAATGAAGAATTTGCTTGTCACGGGCAATTTCTTCATTTCTCCAATGTTTTTGCAATGCTTTTTTTCTATGTGGCGTCAAAAGCGAGATTGTGTGGGAATGAGTTAATATGGTTTTAGGATCATGTGTGTCTAACAAGACTATTTGGACCAAACCTGCAAGAATATATTTTCTCACTTTAACCCATTACCAGACGGCAAAATTTTTGATACGTCCAAATTGAAAGGAGTTGCAGACGACAATTTAAAGTAAATGAAATTTCAGGCTTTTTCAACTTTCTGGATTAAAAAAGTTGTCACAAGCAATTTCTTCATTTTAAACAAATTTTCGCCAATTTTCTTCGTTTAGGGGTGTCGAAAAGCGTCATTGTGTGGGAATGGTTTAGAACCAACTGCGTTGTGAGTAGTCGGTTGTCGTCTTCTATCGTTCGTGACTCTGTTTACCATCCCAGTATTATCATAAACCCAACTTAAGAAAATTACAGCACTCTTCAATCGTTGCAGGAATGTTTTATTGATATAACACTGCCACAAAAATAAATCCATCATACACTTTAATTTTAATAGAAACAAAATGATTGAAAATTAATAAACTATGTAGAAAATCGTCCTGTAACAATCTCAAGAATACGGATTCATATTCTTTTTCAGGATATGAGAATAAATAATAGCTATACTTAAAGAAAAATAATGAAGGAACCATAATAATTTAATTACAAACGACATACATAATTCTTTCATATTATAACACAATCCTTCACAATCCCGCTTTTACTCCTTTTGAGAAAAAAAGGCTTTGGAGAACTTTGCAGATAATGAAGAAATGGCTTGTAACAAGCAAATTCTTCATTATCTGCAATGTATTTCTACATCCTATAGAGACCGTGAAATTTAAAATTCAACCAACCGTAGATTGTCGTCTGCATCTTCTTTAATTTTGTGGTCGGGTAATTGGTAAAGGCAAAAATCGTTATAGCGCAGATTACTGTAAATAGAATGAAATCGGGGCCATGCTTCAAATCGTTCAAGGTTACTTATAAAGCTTTCCATTTTAGGTGTAATACTTTGCCTTTTCTGAAGCTTTTACCCATTCTCTCACAATCCTTCATTTTAACATCCCTCAAGAAAAAAATCTTTAGAAAGCATTGTGGGAAACGAAGAAATTGCTTGTACCAAGCAATTATTCATTATCAACAATTATTTTCTATCCATAAAGACGAAATTTAAAGTTTCTTTAAACTTGGAATTGTCGTCTGCTGCTTCTTTCAATTTGGACAAATTTTATTGTGTTGGAATGGGTCAACCCTTACAAATGATTTCTTCGTGAACTACAATGTTTTATATCCAAATCGACAAAGTTTTTTTTTCAAAAGTGTAACCAACGAACAATCATCGTCTTCAAAATCTTTGAATTTTGACTAGTCTGAAATATTGTCGTCTGGTCATGAGTTAAGTGAAGCGGCCATTAATTTCGTTGTCGGACGAAAATAGTGTATATAATAGTGTCCCTCTTATTAACTAATTTCCACACAATGACGCTCAGGGACGCCCTCAAGAAACTCAACTGAGAAAACATTGTTTAAAATAAAGAAATTGCTTGTTACAAGCAATTTCTTCATTTTCCACTATGTTTTCTACCCAGAAAGTTAAAAAAAATCACAAACTTTAAATTGTTTCTACATCTCCTTTCAATTTTGACAAAATTAAAATTTTGCTCTCTAGAGATGAGTTAAAGAATCACCCAGTTTTCACTTATTACTTGTGTTTGGATTACCTCCCGAACTCCTTTTTTGGTTTGCGCCTGGCAGAGATGGACCTATAATAGTCATTTGTTTGCCTACATAGTGGCTCACCAACCGGCCCCTTCAGTTCTACCTTGATAAATGTTCTTGATTGAGGAATAGTTTCCGCATATTTCTTTATTAGTTTGGAATCATTTTTACTTATTTAGAAGTAAAAATTCGAGATATAATATAAACATATAAACTACTGATAAAATAATTGATCAATCTTGGGTTTTTGAGACATTAATTTATTTTCGTATATTTCTGCCATGCCCAAAGCTGTTCTCTTTGTACGCAAGTCCAATTCTACAATATGTCAGTTATCATTGTGACAATAGAATTACTTCTCGACAATCGTCCTAGATCTGATTGAAGACGAAAGAGTGGTCGCTATATGACAAATATTACAGATTGATTGTTGATAGACATTTGTACATAATTCTCCATCATATCACGTCGATATTAGGGGGGGGGGGGGGGGAATTCAATCGCCTTAAAGAAGAGTGGCTTTATACACTTTTGATTTGACAAACATGACAGATTGATTCGTCTGAAAATATATATAGATTTATGTAGAATTGTCAATTAATCATTTAGTGTTCGAACTTTTCAGACTCGTCTCATTGAAACATTTCTAATGAATCCTGACTACATAGGACTAAGTTACGATATCTTTGTAAGATACGATAACTTTCTTTTCCTTCGGAAACAGAATTCAGTTATGGTGGCTCAATGAAAGAGGTCTCTTAATAAAGGCGGTCACTCAAGCAAGATTTACTGTAATTATAAAATCTTGTAGTCGATATGCCCTTGTCTTTTCCTCTTTTATTTATCTTATTAGACAATGAGCTATGGCGGCGTTAACTTGTTTTGGTTTTTTTACCTCTATAGAAGTGAAGAGTTTGAACTGAAATAGATATTGTAAATTCTGAGAAAGGTCATCATAATAAGTAGTGTTAAGATGGTTTGTGGGGACGATTTGATGACTGTTTTCAGAGCAGAATATATCAATTTGAATTTGAAATTAGAATAACCATTTGTCAGTTCCATTATGTTATCATGGAGAAATGTGGTATTGGCCAAAGAAGTGGCGTATTTTATCATTATGATTAGTAATTATTATCATTATTTCCATTCATCGTTTACTAAAAACAGCTTTTAAGTAAAGTAAAAATGTTTGATTTTTTAATCTTTTTAACTAGAACCGAACAGTAAAATGACATGTTTACCTTTATTTCAGATCTGGCGCTCAAAATAATCAGGGAAATTTAAGGTATCCGTCTCAAACATGGCGGATATAATCCATAAAATTTTCGGACAGAAACACGGAGGCAGTAAACATGGCGACTCCAGCAAAAAGGAGGAGAAGGAGGCGGAAGGATACACAAAACAACAGGCAGATTTCTGTAAGTAGTTCCATTACTCTTTGTAAACAAATGTATTTTTTTGCATGTTACCGATGCACAGAAAATGCGTTTTTAGAGTGAATACTATCTCGAAATGTGTTTCAATAAGCTAGATGGGTTTATCTATTGGGAAGGGTGTGCAAAAAGGATTGAACGAGCTTGAGGAAGAATTGACAATCAGAAATAAATCGCTTAAACGGCACATCAAAATGGGTAAGTAGTCTTACGTCATGAGTTTTTATTTGATTTGTCGATTCCTATCACGTGATATCTAATTTTAGCTTCGATTTTTTAATCAAGCGTTTTATCGATTGAGTTGTGGGATCGCTTGTCGATCGACCAATCAAATCTTAAAGTTAGACAGGAACAGAACTTTGATCTCTGACGTTTATGTCAAGTTTGCCATATCAGAGGTCAGTGGGCGTGGCCAGCGATCTGACAATTATTTCACTATTTTCTCGTTTCGTACCAGTGACCGTTTATCTACTGTTGTGCTTATCCAGGAATTGCAGGAAACGTAGACAAAGACCAGACTATATGCATACTTGTAAACTGATCTATACTTACGCTACGTTCATGATCCGTAATTGAAGAGAAGAAGTATCTTCAAATCTTTTGATATATTTCATGAAAGATAAATTAGATTTGTAATGACGATTTAAAAATAACGTTGTCAAAAATCAATTGAGTTGTTAATAGACGGATCGATTCAATAGAAAAAAAATGAAAGACCAATCAAATCATTCATTTAGAGAGGAAATGAACTCAACACTCTAACAGTGATTTTACACCTTTTTTTTTTTTTTTAGTTCGGCGGCTTAACGTCGTAACTACAGCTTTTTCAAGCTGTAGTTACGACGTTCAGCTCGCAAACCAACTATTTAAATAAAGACCGTTTGCTATCCTAGTCGTATTTCCTGTTGGAGCTCAGTGCTTGGTGTTGATTATAATCTCAGTTCAATCAGATTTAAGATTTACGAAAGAAGGTACTTGTGTTCTTAGAACTAATCATATATGAACGACACATGTTTACCCATTCTAATTGTAATAGCGATTCCTAACTCATTGATATATTTATAGTCGACCATACATTCCACTGTTAATTTCTCAGCTCTGTTACTAATTATGCTCCGTCATTTCGTTACACACTATAGTTCACTGGAATAGCCATGGCGTCATAAGGCTAGAAATGAAAAACACATATATATCGGGGTTGTTTTGTTTTTTTATTTTTTATTTGTTTTGTTTTATTTTTTGTTGTTGTTTTGTTGGTATTGTTTTTAGAAAACAATACAAATGTTTTTGAAAAGGTATAAAGCGATCATGGATTACTAAAAAAAATAACTTCATTACTGTCCGAACCTTATTAACCCTTATCACGCTGAATAAAATCATTCCTTTATCTAAATCAAACGACTAAAAGCACTTGAAAGTCTCATTGAGTCTCATTATTTCTTTCGAAAATTGATTTTGAAAAAGGTGCAAATAGATAATGCAGAATAAGATCTGACTTCACGGATTGTGCAGACTGATCTTTGTCTTAACTTCTAAACCAAAACAGGAATAACCGAGCTTAGCATGAAAGGGTTAAGATTTGTTCGCAATTCTCCAAAATGCGATTCCTCTAGATCATGTTCATCGGAAATTGTTACCATTCTATACCTCTATAAAAATGTGAAAGTAGAATGACTCTTCTGTTTCTGTCTGTCCGTGGACTCGATCTTGTTCGGAGCTTTCCTCCTAGGGTTAAGTAAGTCCTGCTCTAAAATCTATACCTTGTCTTTGAATACATACGAAGTCTTACATTTCTAAACTGTCAGTAGCTGTTGATTCATCCCCCTTGAATTTTTCATTTAACTTTACCATTGTTATTCAAAGCATTACTAGTTTTTTCAGGTACTGCTCTGAATTGTACACATGGTATTTGTTTGTATATGGGGTTGTTTATGTGTAATTTTCATTACAATACTTGCTCTTGGTTGCTTAATTATCTACCCTGAACCTGTAATTGTTTCATAGAATTACTATTGACTGTAGCAATACGTACATTGAAGACGCGATGAAATAAACGTTATATGGAAACACAATATTAAAAAAGAAAATGAATTTTATTGTTATTTGTAGAACACTTTTGAAGGTGTGACAATCGTCTGTTTATAATTCTTATCTATATGTGTATATGTTTCATGTTATTCTTGTGTTATGTTATGATACATTCAAGATTAGCGGATTTGATAATAATCTTATCATGCGATCTCTCGTATAAACCCTGTTTGTGAGTACCCACTGGTATTGCATACACCAGACGGTTCCAAGCAGTACCTACAATATCCCCATCAGGTTTTGGTATATGGGTTGTAGAATTTGACATTTTTAGATGAAAAAGTCGCACCTGTCTTCAGCTATAAGGACAATCCAAAGCTCTTGGTTAGGCTTAACCTATTCCCACACAATCTCGTTTTTTTACGCCGCTGAAGAAAATAGGTTTTGAAACATTTTGGAAAATTAAGAAATTGCTTATAACAAGCAATTTCTTCATTTTTCACAATGTTTCTTACCCCAAAAGACAATTTTTTTTTAAAAAAAAATTCATCAGCTAAAAATTGTCATCTGTAACTTCTTTGAATTTGGACAGGTCTACTATTTTGTCGTCTGGTATTCTAACTAGCATTGCAAGGTATATAGGCTCTGTCAGATCTATCATTTGATTATGTATGATAAATACCCATACTAACCCTTTCCTGTACAGGCCCTGGATTTTACGTCCCTATGATTTTATTATGGAGAAAACATTGTAGGAAAAGAAGAGATTGCTTGTAACAAGCGACTTTTTCTTTTTCTGCGATACATATACCACATAGAACGTGGCTTTGTTTTTAATGTTTGTTGATGTGATTGTTTTAATTACACTACACGTTTTACGTTGTTGTTTACGGCCTCTTTTACTTTGGTCCAGTCTAGCATTCTGTAAACGGGGAAGGTTTAAGTGGGCATATATAGAAGAAGTACACAAGTTTTGGTTAGCTTTGTGATTTTTCTTTCCCAGATTAGGTTTAGCGCAGATTGTCTTAACCCATCCCCTCTCCACAAAGTTTTAGATTCGTCCAAATTCAAAGAAACTACAAACGACAATTTCATGATGATCAATTTTTAAAAATCTTTAGCTTTCTTGGTAGGAAATATTGTGGATAACGAAGAAATTGCGGGTAAAAAGAAATATCACAACGTTGTGCTTTTATGTGTCTTCATTAAAGTCCCAGTTACGCTGCGTCTCAACAGAATAATCGAAAAATACATAGCTGTAAAATTAATCGTGTTTTTAAGTCCTACCGAATAGCTAATCATATTCGTCAGTTAAAATTAGTTTTATATTTGAATTTAAGAACGAGGGGGGCTAAACCCGAGTGACGTATTGTCGTTGATCCTGCATTCAAGCAATAGTTACGATATAGCCGTCATAGCGCAGTCGGTAACGCGTTAGACTCCTAATCTTCAATCATGGGATGTCATGGGTCCGATCCCCGGCGGCGGCACAAATTCTTTCCGACATTTGTCTCTCACCAATGGGTGGATAATCGTCAACCTAAGTGGGATAGCAGCTGGAGGCTAGGAAAGGTTGTAGTGGTAGTACTGGTGTGAGAAATACCAGGAATCCATTGCTAGGTACCCAAGCCGCATCGATATAACTGAAATTCTGTTAAAAGTGGCGTTAAACTCCATTCAATCAATAGTTACGATATTTTGCCGCCCAACGAAATATAAATATTAAGTGTTTGGACCAAATTCTTAATTCTTAAAGGTTAAAAAACATCGTATGTTTGAATGAAATAAGAAATAATCATATGGGTAAAATTATCTGAGTGATCCAGGGAGCTTTAAATCCCGCCTTTTTACGATTCTCGAAGATAAAACATTAGGAAACATTGTGAAGAATGATTAAATTGCCTGTTACAAGCAATTTCTTCATTGTGCACAATGTTTTCTACCCCCTAAATTAATGGATTCTTAGAATTTCATCTACTGAAAATAACTGTTTCTAACTTCATTCAATTTGGACCAGTCAAAACTTTTGTTGTCTGGTATCAGGTTAAAATACAGACTCAAGGACGAGAATATTGGCGATGGCCGTTTTCATTAGAAAACAGCGTATAGTTATATGAGAAAGTCAGTTTTGAGTGACAAGTTACGAAAGAGATTTCCAAATCATTATATAGTAGGTTCGTATCCCACTTTGACAACCCTCATGATGTTAAATAGTTTGCAGTTGGTTGTGGCACGTATAAATGGCACTCTTGGTGTCTAGAACTCGCGCTTTTTGTCATGTCTGAGTGTGCTTTTCTGTGAATTATTGGTAGTTATCAAAACCTACGAAGGTTAAAAAGTTGCCGACATGATCATTTCGCTGTTGTTACTTTTCTATTAATACCCTACCCCCAAAAAGAATACTTTGTTGGAGGAGGGGGGGGGGGGGTGAATACACTACAGCGTTTCGGGCGGTCGGATCGTCGGTTGGACTGTAGTTGTTGTTTTTGGGTTTTTTTTATCATTTGTATGGATTTAATATAGACATTGTATCAGGCAGAGATTAGCATATTTATTTTGTTGCGGTCCTTTTACTTTTTATGGTCCTTTGATGAAAATTTTGTCCGCTTATTTTCTCTTCATCTACTGACTTGATTTGAGTCATATTCTATATGTTCACTTAGTATCAATTATTTATTTACAATACCATTTCGGTAAAAGTCTATTTCGGATTCTTGGAATCACTCTTTGTTGAATCAAAGTACTGAAAGTACTGTAAAGCGACGCTTTTGTTGATTAATTTTCTTTGCCTTTTGTAGGGTAACATTGTGGACACTGAAGATATTGCTTGTTACAAACAATTTCTTCATTGTCCACAATGTTTTCCAAAGCCTTTTTTGAGATTCTTAAAAATCGGAATTGAATGGGAATGGGTAGTATAGCATGCTTTTGAAGGAGTTCTCTATAATTTGAAAAACACAAGAACTACTTTTTTGCGTAGATATTCAGTGGATTTAGTGGTTAAGACTCCAGTTGCAGTTTGCACTCAATGAACTCTGAGAAGATCTTAAAATTTTGTTTTGTTAATTTAAGCTATCAAAGCTGAAGCTTTGCTAGCTAAAAAGATACTATTTGAGTGATGAAATGTTTTTTTCATGGCATGGAGCCTTTGGAGGGGTATTGATCACATTCAGTAATAGTCTAGTTTTATTCTATTTCCGCATTGAACAGAAATCTGCATAACAAATAGCAAATATTTTGTTGCAATGTGCGATAAAGCGGTTCATTTTCGTATTAGTTTCCAGGTGAAAGCTCACAATATGCACACACGTGTCGGTTAAAACAAGATAACGTTTTGTTTTGTTTTTAGTTCGTGAAAATTCAAAGTTTTATCCTACCCGCGGCAACGTCACGTGTAAAGTATAGCTCAAGGTGGTAAAACGAACTAAATCAGGACATTGTCGATTATATTTTTTCATCCTGTGAGGCAGTTTGCATTTCTGTATCATGGACCCTTACAGCCCTTAGGCTGGCATTTCAAAAACTTTTTAAGTGCATCCAGATTAATTTGAAGTTTCGATATAATAGTGGTACCCTAAACATACCCACTTTTGGGGAAAAATATGCAAAATGAAGCCATTTCTTATGACAAGCAATTTCTTCATTTTCAATACTGTCTTCTTTCTTGAAAAGCAGAGATATTTAAAATTGAATCAACAGTATTTGTTGTATGCAACCTCTTTCAATTTATTACCAGTCTAAAACTTTTTGATGTGATAATGGGTTAAGAAATAAGTGAAAGGGGGCCGAATAAAAACCGCGTTTAACAAAGATTGGAGCAATCGTTAGACTTTGTGTAAGAAATGGTAATACAGAAAAAATAGTGATAAATTTACTTAACCAATTACCAGATGGCAAAGTTTTAGACTGGTCCAAATTGAAAGAGCTGCAGACGGCAATTTAAAGTTGATGAAAGTTAAGATTTTGTTCAACTTTCTGGGTAGAAAACATTGTTGAAAATGAAAAAAATACAAACAATATCTTTATTTTACACAAAGCTGTCCCACTTGTTTTACATGGGGGTGTCAAAAAGCGTCACTGTGTGGGAATGGGTTAAAGCTAATTTAACTGCTTGAAATGCGAAGACCGTGAAAGCTATAATATTTCTAGCGGAAACCCAATTTAGAAAATACCAACAGTATTCCTAGAAATATTTGACAAAATATCAAGGCTAAGCATTCGTTATGATACTTTAGGACATAAATCCTAATAATGTTTAATAACAGTTTCGAAGAATCCAGGAGAACATTAGTGTATCAATAAATTAAAACAGTAAATTAATATTGTAACATAGATGAGAATTTATGATCTTCTGTATCAAACGTTCTAACCCAATATCTAACTGTTATCGCTCGGTCGATAAAGAAGCTGGAATAACGCATTGTTCCATGGAAAGGGTACCCTGCAATTTTACCTTGTCTTAGTATTTTGTAATACTAACCCACTACCACAAGAGAACATTTAAGACTAGTCCAAACTGAAAGAAGTTTGCAGACAACGATTAAAAGTTAATGAAATTTTAGGTTTTTAATCCTTCTGGGTAGAAAACATTGTGGAAAATGAAGAAATTGCTTGGAAAAAGCAATTTCTTCATTTTAAACAATGTTGTCTGAATAGGCGTCCAAAAACGTCATTATATGAGAATGGTTCAAACGTTTTGGGTTTTTTTTTTTTTTTTTTTTTTTGTTACTTACATTGTGGTGTGTGTTTTTGTTATAGTTGTTTATGTTGTTGTTGTTTTCAGTTTTTGTGTTTATTTTCTTTTAACTTTTCTGCTTTGTTTTGTTTTGCGTTTTTGTTTTGGAAATCGATTAGGAAAATTAACCCCGATAATTCCGAATAAAATTGCATCAAAATCAAAGGTCTAAAAGACCTGAAAGGCCTTGATTGTGGATCAACTATATGTATATAAAATAGTGCTTGCTTAACACGCCAAACAAATGGTGTGATCTAAGATCTTATGTACAGACTGACCTAAGTCTACGCCCATTGCCAAAGCAAATATATCCCGTGTTTAGCACGGCAAGGGTTAATGTAAAGTTTGCAGCCATTTCGGGACACACCAGCGCCGCTGGTCACGTGTCGTCGGGCATTGCATGTCAGAGACATACATTATTAACCCTTTCCCTTTTTTACAATATTTTAGACCCGCCCGGATTCAAAGGTTTTGCAGACGAATATTTAAAGCGGATTTGATTTGAAAGATAGCCGTTCAGTAAGGTAGAAAATATTGTGGAAAAGGAAAAAATGCTTGTTACAAGCAATTTCTTCTTTTTCTACAATGTTTTCTCAATTATAAATTACAGGGGCGTAAAACCAGCGAGTGAACAGGAAAGGGTTAAGAGTAAATATATAACACTAAGTTTCCCATAGAAATGTAATATTGGTAGATAAACAAGTCTTAATGACGATAGAATTCAAACAAATAGCAAGTAGGTACTATTTTCCGTGCCCCTCGAAATCATTACATTACCAACTCACTCGTCACAACCCTCGCAGAAAGAAGCATACCTTTATGTAATATGGTAAGGCGGGTCACCAATAAACGATATTTGCTCGCTAATTAACAATCCCGCAAAATAAGCTTCGCCGACGGTAAAATTAGTTTCTTCTAAAAAAAAAAAACCTTTAAAATCACAATATCTTGACTATGTTATTGTAACAAATAAGTGTTTATCGGTATAAGCTTTAAATCTTTAAATTTTGACCTGGACTATGTGAGCGTATAGACGCATCTAACCAACCCATTGCCTCGCCCACTTACTCCGTTTGCCCCGCCCATTGACTCCAACAGGAAGTTCCACTTCAATTTTAAACAGCGTTATTTTGAACCCTTTGGGACTTGTGGCATGTAACAAACAAGGAGAATTGTTGGTTGGTTGAAAAAGCTGTTGTTACGATGTTTAATTCGTCAACCAACAAAAGTGCTCATACATAAATGCCGGCCAATATTGGAATTTGAACTCCACTTCCGATCAAATTGAATGATTTGATTAGCCGTTTCTTTCTTTGATTGACAGCCGCGATTCGGTCGTTATCAAATCAAAAATTATCGCCGTCGATTTATACCTGGAGTCTCTTCTGTGAATTTGTTATGAAAAATATTCCACGAGTTATCAACTAAAAAGCAACATTGTGTCATTTTTTTGTATAAACATATCGTAGAGTTTTATACAACATTTTAGATAACATTGAGAAAGGGAAGGTCACCAGCTTGACATTGTACTGTAATGTTTTGTCTTAAACTAAACATATTTTATTTGTTTTAAAACGCGGCTATTGTGGAATCAAAATGATAGTTGTTGTTTTCCGTAATGGTGTATCCGACAACCGGACATTGCTCTCTCTGTGTGTCTCTGTATGTCTCTGTGTGTCTCTGTGTGTCTCCATTTCTCCCCGTTCTCAGTCTCTCTGTCTTTCTTACTCTCCTCTCTCTCTCCGCCTCTCTGTCTAAAATCTCTCTCTTACTCACACTCTGTCTCTGTCTGTCTTTCTTTCCCCCCCTCACTCTCTTCCTCCTCCTCCCCCCTCTCTCTCTCGGGTTAGGGTTGGTTGATCGGCAACTTGTCGGATGTTAGTGGGTGTGGTCAACATTTCTTCAATTTATCTAACTAAAATACTTGTAGTGGTAGTAGATGATAAACGTCAATTGAATCGTATAAATTAATGCAATTAACCCATTCCAACTCAAGCCCTCTTTTTTACGCCCCTCAAGAAAAATACTTTGGAAAACATTGTGGAAAATGAAGAAATTGCTTGTATCAAGCAATTTCTTCATTATCCACAATGTTTTCTGTTCAAAAAGACAAAGAAATTAGAAATTCCATCAACTTTAAATTGTCGTCTGCAGCTTCTATCAATTTGGACTAATCTAAAATTGTGTTGTGTGGGAATGGGTTAAAGACTGGTTAATAGTACCAGTAGGTGGTGGTTGTTTGTTTTTGTTTTTTCTGACTGAGAAGGGATGGATTGAATGGGTTGAAATCCAGCTAAATTAGAAAGTCGCAAAAGGAAGAAGGAAAAGCTAAAACATCTATATTCTATAGGATTCATTTTTGGATGACTGCGTTCTACAATTGCAAATACAATAGACATGCCTATCACTCAATGATGTTTTGCTGTTTCTTTTCACAGGTTTAAACGCCCTCGTTTTGGCGACGTATCTTGCTTAAGTTAGAAAGAGATATTGGGTAATGGAAGGTATAAAATCATAATCTGCTGAATGGAAATGCGCTGTAACGAAAGGAGGGCAGGGGGGGGGGGGGGACTTTCGATATCGCATTATAAAACATTCGGGTAAAAAAGACCACATATAGTGCGGGTCAACCCGGTTTGGTGTTTGAGAATTAAGTAGACACATGAAGAGAAATGTTCTTCCTCGAAGATGCGATGTTTATCGACTCTGATCAGACTGCATGGGTTGACATGGGTCAAAACGTTTCAATCTTAGAAGAATTTCTGTAAATAGCATTATCATTTTGATTTACATTGTGTTTCTCTCTTTTATTTAACCCTTCACTGTGCAAACCCTGGTTTTACGTCCCTGTGTTTTTCTACTCCAGGAAACATTATGGAAAAGGAGAAATTGCTTGTAACAAACAATTTCTTCTTTTTCTACAATACTTTCTTCCCTACTGAATGCGTGGGGGTATATTTAGATTCAACTTTAAACTATCGTCTACAAAACATTTAAATTTTGTGTATTGAAAATTTTGCGTTCCATGGCGGCAAAGGTGAAATTTAAGAACCTTTTTTTAAAATATCATCCCCTCCAACAAAGACTTCTTATAGCCTTTATATCAGAAGAGCGATTCAGGGCCAATGACAATCTTGTTTATTGACTGCTGCTATCCGTCTATAAGAGTATATTTTGAAGCTCCTATGAAACATTGTGGATCATTCATTAAAAAACAACAGAAGAAAATGACACGAAGGTAGACATATATTTACCACAAAAATAGACGAGTTTTTATTTCTTAGAAGGCTGTCAACTTCTGAGCTTGATTACAAGTAATAAAACACGGTCGTAACATTGGTCCGTAATTTAGAACGTTGTGTTAGACAAGACGAGATATTTAAAACACCGCCATTTTTTTTTTTTTTTTTTTTTTTGCCCTTGTCTCCAACGTTTAGAGTTAGTTACATAAATATAAATACATAAATACGTAAATGATTTACCGCGATTTGATGTATCGTCTTTCGGTGACCAAAATGCCGTAAATACAGCTTGGGTAAAGCTGTATCTACAACATTTTGGTCGCCTAAAAGCGATATATGATTTTGACCATCCAAGCGTAAAATTACCTCCTTGGACGAAATACGAAATAAATTGCCCCTTGTCCGATCGCGTTTAGAGCTTATATATTTGTAGTTTGTACTAACTTGTTTAATTTCGATTTTGACGAAAGCCTTGAGCTTATAGAGTCGCTCTCGAACACACATTACAGGTGTTTTCAAATGAACGAGAGACAGGCAGTGGCTTAAACCCACTACTACCAAATTATGCAGCTGAATTGAGTGAGGCTGACTCCTACGTGTCTTGCCCATGTACACACCTGGCGAATGTGGGGATCGAACCCGTTACCTCCAGATCACTATTCTAGCACTCTTACCACTTGATAGTCATTCTAGCCCCATTGACCTTTCCCCCTCCTCCCCCCCCCCCCCGATAATTTTGACAAAAAATTGACAGAGTCTGAGAACTTCACAACATTATTCTTTTTAATGATTTGCATATACCTACAAAGTAAATCTCCCCTCCCCCAATACCTAAGTAAGTCCCCACCCTTCCTCAACCCAATCTAGGTAAGGCACATTTCGAACGGGCATGTACATGAATATATTCGCTTTATATGTATATCCCTGGTGTCGCACATTTACTTAGATTGGCCTAGATTATCATTAAATTGTCCTAGATATGCGTGTTAGATAGAATAGTCGTACCTTCATACTGACAAAGGTTTTCTATGACTATGAAAAAAAAAATGATGGAATATTGAAAAACCATGAATAGAATAGGTAGAGGGAACAGTAATTATTCCTAGCGGCAGCTAATTATGCACTGTCATGTTTTACGATGTTTATACAGGCATCTTTGACCTTTGACCTAATAAACAAAGAAGCTGGTGACACAATTTATAAATGTTAAAATAATTGTCCTTTCATTAGTATCTGAAAAAAAATCATTCTTTCAGCATCTTTTTTTGGGTGATGATTTGAATTAACTTCTGAGTAGCCTGGTCCCTTTTTTTTTTTTTTTTTTTTTTTTTTGGCGGGGGGGATTCCTTTTAATAACTCTTAATCTTCAGGTGCTGAATTTTAACCCTTGTCATTCTGAACCCGGAATATTACTGTTTTGGCAGGAGGTATAGAAAAAAGATCAGACTGCACATATGTGCAGTCTGATCTTCGCCCACACCACCTGTTTGGCTCATCCAAGCCAGTGTTGCTTATAGCATAATTTTTTAAAAGAAATAACGATCGATAACTTGTACTTCCAGTAATTTCGGCCTTTTGATCGAGTTAAATGCGTTTCAGAATAAGATTTGATTAAACACGACTGCTTAAATCGTTCCTATTTGAATTGATGTATGGTTAATACTCGGTTAAGATAATCTTGTCTCAAAAAAGGTATCATGACATATCGTCGTTGGCCGTGCTACACGTCGTAACTACAGCTTGAATGAAGCTGTAGTTACGACATTTTGCTCGCCCAACGACAATATCTTATGATTATGTCTTTATTATCCGAATCAATACTAGGACCTTTTCAAAGGTAAGGCGATCGCACCAAGAAAAAGCAAGAGCAAGAACTATAGAAACAGCAGTAAATCCATGGATACAAATACCAAAATTCTTGACGCTCCGTAGAGAATTAAAAAAATAAATAAATTCGGAATTATTCGGTTCATATTTGCGAAATAGAAAAAATACCTTGCATGCAAATGATTTATTGTGAATCTAAAATAGCTATTTATCTTGCAGCTCAAAGGCTCTCCATTACTTTAATGAAGTAATTTTAGTCTCTGATGGGAATGCATCTTCAAAGGCGGGTTGCATGATCGAAAAAACAATCGCAACATTCTGTTATTGATTTGTCGAGAGAAGCATGTCGTCGATGATGGACCAAAACGTCGTAACGCCAGCTTATTGAATATTTAGTTACAATGGTTTTAGAAGCCTAACGACGCTGTGTTCCTAAACCAGAATAATGATTATCAAGCAATAACCAAACAACAGGTGCACGTTTAGGTATTGTTTCATGTTTGACAATTGCATTTATTTAACCCATTCCCACACGACAAAATCTTAGACTGGCCCAAATTCAAAGAAGTTGCAGACGACAATTCAAGATTTATGAGTTTTTTTTTTTTATTTTTTCAACTATCTTAGTAAGAAACATTGTGGAAAATGAAGAAATTGCTTTTGACCAGCAATTTCTTCATTTTCCAAAATGTTTTCCCAATTGCTTATCTCGTTGGGCGTCAAAAATCGTCATTGTGTGGGAATTGGTTAATGTCCCGCATAGATAGATTGAGTGTAGGCGGGTTACAGTCTGTCCGTCAATTGACCAATCGCGGCTCTCATTCAAGGAATATATTGACCAATCAAATCATTCATACAGTTCGGAAGTGAGCCGCCATTTGTGTAAATATTTTTTGTTGGTTTGGCGACTTAAAAGTCGTAACCACATCATATTCAAGCTGTAGTTAAGACGTTTAGGTCACCAACCAACCATTCTATTATGTAACATGTTATAGGCGATAATTTTTGTAAAATAACGCCATATATATCGAATCGGTCAGTTTGCGGGGTTTGTGATTGGTCAATTTTATATGTCAAGTTTAATTTTAAAATCGTCTTTAAACACATCGAGGGCTTAGAGCAAAAACATAGTATGGCTCTATACAATGTATAGAGCCATACTATGTTTTTCCTCTAAGCCATCGACAAGTGCAAAATTATATTGCCTAGAGTAATGATCTTGTAGAACAACCTCTCCCAAAGAACTACGTTCAAGCTTATTTGTCAAGGTCAAATTTCGCAGCTATGTATATCAAATACTAATATAACAAAAACTTTTTTTTTCGAACAATGACCTTTTAATTCACCGACCGTGGTGTCAATCAAAGAACCAATCGTCTTATCGAATCTTTATTTAATCAGGAAATAATTTGATTTTTAGTTTCGTCTATCAAAAACGGACGTTCTGATTGGTCTAAAAAATTATTGATAACTCCATGAACAAAACTTTGAGCACGCAGCAATTTTGTATGCTTCCGCGTAAAATAGTCCCATACAAAAGGGTATCAAAAAGTGTAAAGTTTCTGCTTAATTCGTTCGATGCTATTAAATTATAAGAAATGAAGGGAATATTTTTTTGTTTTCAAGGAGGTGTGAACAGAAAAACCTAATCACACTCATATATGAATCCGCTTCGCGAATTCATACTGTGTAATTAGCTTTTTCGGTTCATACCTCCATGAAAACAAAAAAAATTCTCTTCTCTTCTTATGTGAATTAGAACACCGACATAGGCCAACATTAATGATACGTATTTTCGTTGGGTTCGCGACTAAACCCTTTCCTGTTCAATCCCTGGCTTTACGCCCCTGTGAATTCATAATTAATAAGATATTGTAGAAAAAGATTGTAACAAGCTTCTTTTCCATAGTTTTTTTACCCTACTTTTTTTAATTTAATTCGAATTATTTTTTTTTCTGCAAAACCTTTTAATATTTGGACATGTCTAAAATTATACAAAACAGGAACGACGTAACGTTTAGGTCGCCAACCAAACATTTTACCAGTGTATATGTTGCTGGCTATAAATTGTGCATAATAACGCCGATTTATATCTGAGTGGAACTTCTTGTAAGGGCTCCGCAGGCGTGGTAAGCGATCCACTAATTAACCCTTTCCTGGACAAACCCGGAATTTTACGTCACTGTGAATTTATACTTGAGAAAACGTTGTGGAAAAAGGAGAAATTGCTTGCAACAAGCAATTTCTTCTTTTCCCACAATTTTTTCTACCACATAGGATGGTCAGATTTCAAATTGCATGCATTTTTCATTGTCCTCTGCAACCTCTTTCAAATTGGACAAGTCTTAAATTTCATGAATAGGAAATGGGTTAAAATGATAATTTTTATGACATTACCTTTCTAGGTCATGCCATGAGGTCAAATGTCAAGGTCACTTTTATGTGAAAATGCAGTTTCAGGGGCATTTGATTTTAACGTTATTTTGTATGTTTTGTTTCATTTAAAATTTTCTAAAAAAAAATGATTTTTCGTAAAAGTACTTGGGCGTTTGTGGATTTTCGCAATCCCATCTGCATGAAGTATGCGTGAAGTTTTTGCAATTTCCGCCAGTGATACGCTCTCGAAGAATTTCTACGTTAATTAAGCTCTGCAGTGTACAGCTATCACGAAACATAACAAAAATGACAGATAACTGTTCATCCCGTCGTCCTGCCGTTTTAACCCATTCCCATTTTACAGAATCTTAGACTGATTCAAATTAAAAAAAAAATGCAGCTGACAATTGAATTATCGCGGCGACTGGAGCACCTAACAATTGATTCCTGGTATTTCTCACACTAGTACAACCACTACATCCTTTCCTAGCCTCCTGCTGCTATCCCACTTAGGTTGACGATTATCCACCCATTGGTGAGAGACAAATGTCGACAAGAATATGTGCTGCCGCCGTGGATCGAACCAATTACATCCTTTTATTGTAAATTAAAAGTCTGACGCGCTACCGACTGCGCTATGATGGCGCCCCCTTTTTTTGTAAGGGGGGGGGGGGTATTAAACATTATGGATAATGAAGAAATTGCTTGTAACAAGCAATTTCTTCATTTTCCACAATGTTTTTTCAAAGTTTAGAGGTCTCAAAAAGTGACATTGTCTCGGAATGGGTTAAATCTTACAAAATAACCAGCGCATTCGAAATCAGCCTTAACCCTTTCCCTTTTCATGAAATTTTAGACTGTTCAAAAATGAAAGACGACAATAAAAATTGGATGCAATATGAAATAAAACCATCCTATGTGATAGATAATATTGTGAGAAAATGAGAAATTGGTTGTTGCAAGCAATTTCTTCTTTTTCCACAAAGGTTTCTCGAGTACAAAATCAAAGTGACTTAAAATCCCATTCCGAAACTAGTCAAACCGGTCAAAATTGAAAGAGGTTGTAGATCTCAAAGACAAAGCTGGCTTTATTTAAAGATTCTGTCAAAGTGAGAAAAGAATAAATTGCTTGTTACATGATTTCTAATGATTTTTTCCAGAGATTTTCTTTTAAGGGGCGTTTAAAAGCATCTTTGTGTGGGAATGGGTTAAGCGATTACTTTTTGTTTGGTCCTCGGTAAGTGGTCGCTTGGTAACATATTCTTTATTCGAAAAGAAATGGGAATAATACACACGAATTATAGTTTATGGAGAACAGGCATTAGTAAAATAGATTCAACGTTCCAGATGCAGACAATTCACAAAGATCAAAAAGGAATCGACTCTGGTTCAATCTGCGCAGTCTGATCAGGTCGATATTTGTTGCTCTTCTGAAGGTCCTTTTCCATCTGATGTGTCTCTCTTTTATGTTTTGATGTAGACTCGCTGCAGTCGTTTTTGTTTGAGCCTTTAATGTATAATATTTTGTCTTCATGTTTGTCTCTTTAATCCAAATTTATATCTCTGTTTTAGAGACAAGGCTCTTAATTGATGTCCTTGTCTAGCCTTTGGATGATTTAATTCCCTTTGAAGAAGAGTTTCGAGGCCAGACTTGTTTAGATGTTGAATATCTTATTTGCATACATGGTTGTTGTTTTTCTGTAATTCAGTTAACTTTGTAAAAGACGACTAATATACTTTTAGCATGCTACAGCTTTCAGGTGACTCTTTAATTATTCATTAAATTCATTAAATTGTTTCATTTAAGAGAGATACGGTGTAGTTCCTTTAAAATAGCAATTTTTCCTCTTGCGAGATTTTATTTTCGCTTTTTCTCTCTCTCTCTCTCTCTTTCTCTCCCTCACTTTCTATGGTAACACCATTTATTTTTATCCAAGTATATATTTTGTACAATGAAAAGTAGCATATTAAATCCATCCGGTTGGCTATATAAGGAAATTCCTAAAATGTAACACATTAAGATTCTTTTCTTTTTCTTCATTCGAAGAGTAGAATGTTCACATTATCCCATTCCACCTCAACAACATTTTTAGACTGGTCCAAATTGAAAGGAGCTGTAGACGGCAATTCTAAATGGATAGAATTTTAAGTTTTTTCGTCTTTTTTTGGATAGAAAACATTGTGGATAATGAATAAATTGTTTGTAACAACTTTTGTTTTTGTTAAAGGATGGATTATGTGGGAATGGGATTAAATATACTTTTGAACATTATGATACTGTACTAATATCACAGAAAAATACCTCCTGTGTTCCCAAGATGAAAGAGATCGTACTTAAACTCAATGGTAAAAGAGGAAAAATAAGGTTTACGCTTATAATTACAACTGTGGCCTATATCGTCACATAGCCTAGAGTTTCTAAATAGAAATAGTATGGAGGCATAGAACTGACATCACCTACCCGATAATTGTCATGAAAAAAGAAGTTGTAGCAAGTATATCACACTTGTGATTAATTTTCCCTTGTTTACAAACTGAGTCTTTTTGGCTTCATTGGTCGAAGGCCACCATGTAATTGTCACAGCGGTTTGTCCGTCGTGCGTCCGTTCGTCTAGAAACTTTTTCTTAAATGATGTTCTACACCGAAATTACTAGGTGGATTCCAATCGAATTTCGATCTTTGGCCCGATTCATTTACAGAACTCTGATCGGAATGATTAAGCTTTTATTGACTGGACTTATTTCCATGTTTGGTATGTCATGGTGAAAATTTGAAAAATCTTCTCAGAAACAACTGGCTTGGTTATTCCCAGATTTTACAGAAATTATCGTTGAGGCACGCGTTGTCAGATGCATTGAATAAATATTGGTCGAATGGACAATCGTAGCTTTTATGGGTGGAGCTTATTTCCATTTATAGCATATAATGAAAACTTTGTAAATTCTTCTCAAGATTTGAAACAATTTTTACAGAAATTATCCTGGACCTACTCTTTATCAGATTTTTATTCAAAAAGGATTTTACAACCAGCCAGAAAAAAATGTCATCCAGGGGATGCGGATGCTGCAGGAACAGGTGTAAAATTCTTGCAGGATTATCTCCCTTCAAACACTGTCAGGTACCAATAATCTCAACAATGTCCTATCTCTTATGTAAAACAAGCACCAAACACGGTTTTAAAAGCGCCACAAGCCCTATAAAGCTGAGTAATTTGTTATTGTTTTTTTTCTCAAATTTTCAGCCAATTTAGTAATTGAATTCTAGATGACTTGACTTGACTTTTGGAAAATAGTGAAATGTTTGAAATTCTTCTCAGTATCTATTCAAATTCATAGACTAGAATAATTTGCCAGACGTGACAAAGATCATTCAGATTGCATTGAATTCCTGAAAACGTCATTCTCTCACTCAATACACACAGGCCAGTGGAGCGATAAAGGCGCTATATCGCCTCTTGTTCAATCATTGAAACTGCGGGTGGCTATGTTTTTTAGCTCACCTGAGCACAAAGTGCTCATGGTGAGCTTTTGTGATCGATGAATGTCTGTCGTTCGTCGTGCGTCGAGCGTCGTGCGACGTGCGGCGCCAACAATTGAAGTGTTTACACTCTAGAGGCCACAGTTTTGACCCAATCTCTATGAAACATTGTCAGAATAATTGTTAGGTCATAAGGATGAACCCCGATGATTTTTGGAGAGTTCTATTGGAAAACACAGAAAAAGGGGCCTTAATGACAATTTCTTTGTTTACACTCTAGAGGTCACAATTTTGGCTCAATCTTCATGAAACTTGCCCAGAATGATTGTTAGGTCATAAGGATGAACCCTATTAATTATGGGAAGGTTATATCAGAAAACACAGGATTAGGGGCCTTAATGACAATTTCTATATTTACATGGTAGAGGCCACAATTTTGGCTCAATTTTCATGAAACTTTGTCAGAATTATTGTTGTCATGAGGTTAACCCTATTGACTATGGGATGGTTCCATTGAAAAACACAGAAAAGGGGCCTTAATGACCGTTTGTTTGTTTACACTCTAGAGACCATAATTTTGGCTCAATCTTCATGAAACTTGCCAAGAATAAATGTTAGGTCATAAGAATGAACCCTATTTATTATAGGAAGGTTCAATTTGAAAACACAGGAAACGGGGCCTTAATGACAATTTCTTTGTTTGCAATATAGAAGCCACAGCTTTGGCTCAATCTTCTTGAAACTGCTTAGTTATTTGGCTCTATTTGTATTTCTTTAAACAGCAGACCATTCAGGTGAGCGATCTAGGACCATTATGGTCCTCTTGTTTACCTATCGGAGTTTTTCGATTACTTTTAGGTTAACTCAATTTATAAACCATAAAACTGTATTTTTATGTCGATATGCGTAGATGCAATTCAGTCTTTAAAAAGTAACACATTATCGCTGTCCATTTTCATCTTTTCCCACAATGTTTCCTTAAGTAAAATATCACATAAATGTAAAAATCAGGGATTGTACAGGAAAGAGGTAAGGCTCGTGAAAGGCTGTGTTAAGAAAATTTTTAGTAGTGGTATTATATTTCTAGAAATTTCACATGAGCTTAACCCTTTCCTGTACAAACATTGGATTTTACGTCATTGTTATTTTATACTTCAGAAAACATAGTGGAAAAAGAAGAAATTGCTTTTATCCAGCAATTTCTCCTTTTCCCACAATATTTTCTACCAATTTTCAAATTGCGTTCAATTTTTATTGTCGTCTGCAACCTCTTTCAATTTGTACCAGTCTAAGATTTCAAAAAAACGGGAAAGGGATAAAAATGGCAGCTCTGACTGGACATCCGTATAGTCAGTAATGAAAACTACTAAGATCGAAATGGAATCGATCCTCTCCAGTCTGGGCAGTCTGATCAGACTTTTTACCTGTTGCTCATCCTGAAGGTCCTTTTTTCGTCTGTCATGTCACCCTTTTCTATTTTGATGTAGACTTGCCGGGTCGTCTTAAGAAACCTTTCAGTCAGTAGCTATCAATAAAGCTTACAGTGAAGACTCTGATCAGTCTGTTGCGGTCAAATCGCAGTTGTTAGCACGCCGGGCTCTCTGAAAGAAACCTTTCTGTCAGTAGCTATCAATAAAGCTTACAGTGAAGACTCTGATCAGTCTGTTGCGGTCAAATCGCAGTTGTTAGCACGCCGGGCTCTCTGAAAGAAACCTTTCTGTCAGTAGATATCAATAAAGCGGACAGTGAAGACTCTGATCAGTCTGCCGCGGTCATGGCGCAGTTGTTAGCGCGTCGGACTCTCTGTCATGAGTCCTAGGGTTTGATCCCTGGTCGCGGCAAATATCCTTTATACGACATTTGTCTCCTCCCACCAAAGGGTGGATAATCGTAAACCTAAGTGGGATAGAAGCTGGAGGCTTGGAATCGATGTAGTGGTAGTAATGGTGTGAGAAATACCAGGAAGCCATGGTTAGTTGCTTCAGCCTCAGATATAACTGAAATAGTGTAAAAAGTGGCGTTATACCCCATTCATTCATCCATCCATCCAGTCAGTCACTCTTTACTTTATGCACACATATAATTATTGGAAACGTGCTGCAAAGGCTGAAATAGTTTGTTAAACGAGCTATTCCGAAATCAGAGTAAAAAGTTGGAAAAGGTTGAATGTTTTCCTGCACGTTTAAATTAGTTTTGCCATAGGCCTTCTCACACAAAATCTATTTTCAATGCTTGTCAGCGTTCAACAATTACTAATTAAGTTTCACCTTGGGCAGTTCCATTTTGAGACTCAATTTCGATTATCAGAGATCGATTTCACCCTTAATCCTTTCCTCACATAAGTCGAAGACTTTCTTACCAGTCTAAATTTGAAAACGTTGCAGTAGATGTTTCTAAGTTATGCAGAATACAATTTAAAGTTGATTTTATATGTAAATATAATCTTCCAGATTGGGGTAGAAAATATTGCGGAAAAAGAAGAAATTGAATGTTACAAGCAATTTGTTCTTTTTCACAATCTTTTCTCAATTATAAAAATCACAGCGACGAAAAAACAGTAATTGAACAGGAAAGGGTTGAAAAAATGATGGTCTTTTTCGCCATCTAAGCAATCTTACAAAAAGAGAAACCGTTGATTGGCGACTTAAATTTTGTAACTACAGCTTAACCCCTGTCGGGGTCAGTGGTGGAGCCAGCGAAGTCAGTGAGCGGGGCAAGAGTTCCGTCATTTGAGGTCGGTCTCTATAAGTATCTGATATATGGATCAAGAAGAGACGACATATAAGCAAATCTGACCCGTCATACGAAAAGGTATCCTCGTAAACTTCTCGGAACAAATATTTGACAGAGACATTCGATCAAGAAAAGGCTGTTAGATAGAGTATTTCAAGATAAGTACGAAGAAGGCATCCAGAGAACTATGCTACAAAGAAAGGTGTTTCTGAGAGATACCCTTGATCTTTATTTTTTAGAATTTTCATGTAGAAACTGGTACAAGATTATCCTCTGGCCGGCGCACTTTATCGCTGTAAAATCGCTGTAAAGGATATCGAGCTGAAACACTTTTTAGCTAATAAAGCGTCAGCTTTGATAGCTTAAGTTACGGACGAAATTTTGAGGTCGTATCAAAGTTCAACAAGTGCAAACTGCCACTGAAGACTTTACCACTAAATCCGTTAAATGCCTACGCCATTAAAAGTAGTTCTTATGTATTACAGGAATATTGCAAACTCTATTCAAATTGTAGAGAACTCTGTCAAAATCATGCTATTTAACCCATACCCAACCCATTCCGCTTTTTAAACATCTCAAGAAAAAACGTTGGAAAACATTGTGGACAATGAAGAAATTACTTGTAACAAGCAATTTCTTCAATGTCCACAATGTTTTGTACCCAACAAGGAAAATATTTCTAAATTCAACCATGGTTGGCTAGCTTACAGTACTTTCTGTATTTTCATTCAATATAGGATTAGGATTTCGGAGACGGTAACTTGTTCGGGGGGGGGGGGAGAAAGGCAGAGTGACAATTTTAGTTTAAGAAAATATGCCTAGAGCAAAAAGCTCTGTACCTGGTCAGTCTGCGCTCTCCGCACAGAGTGAGCAGATGCTCAGAGTGCTGGCCGCGATGGAAAGGTAGTTCGCCTCTGTATTATGATAATCCTGGAGTATTGATTAAATCAAAGTATGGAAAACTACAGTAAGCTAGCAAAGCATTGTTTTGTTCAGTGATCTTTTTTGTTAAACGTTATCACGATAAAGAAACGAGGTTAAAGTAACCAAGGAATTAGCCCATTCCCAAACAATCCGCCCTCTTTACGCCCATCAAGAAAATAGTTGTGGAAACAATGTGGAAAATGAGGAAATTGCTTGTTACAAGCAATTTCTTCATTTTCAACATTGATTTCTACCTAAAGAGATAAATATTTTCGTATTTTCAACAATTGAAATGTCGTCTGCAACTTCTTTGAAGACTCTGGTTAGAGTCATTTTGAACACGATGTGCTCAAGTGAGCTAAAACACCTTGGAGATTAACTTCCATGCAGAGTTTGCAATATTCCTGAAATACATAAGAACCACTTTTTGTGGCGTAGGCATTTAGTGGTTAAGCCTCCAGTTGCGGTTTGCACCCGTTGAACTTTGAGACGACCTCAAAATTTTGTCTGTTAACTTAAGCTATCAAAGCTGACGCTTTGCTAGCTAACAGGCAACCCGACTTGATTCGTTACAAAGCGTTCCCGTGTAAGGTGTGAAAGTATTGGGCTGTGCTGATTGCTCGGGCTAACCGGAGTCGAAAATATTTTATCGCTAGCACTTTCCTCAAATACAATAGTCATTCTATTTTATTATGATCTGATTTCTTTTCAAGGTTATCGTGGTTTGCTGATTTACTAATGTCTCTTTTCCGGTTTGATTGATCACATTTGCTTACTTATTGTCAATAAAATTAATTAAAGCCTTTATCACTGATTTTTTTCCCTCGAGGATAACACGATAAAGGGTCGAAAGACTCTTATTTCCATCGTGGTCCTAACTCATACAAGATCTTATCATGCACATATAGAGAGAGGCAATGGATTCTAACCAATGCTACCCACTTTTACAGCTGGGTGAACTGGGGCTCTGTCTGTAAAGTGTCCTGCCCAAATACACTACCCGCTTCCGGTGGGGCTCGAACCCGCAACCACCAGATTACGAGTCGAGCACGCTAACCACTCGGCCTACGAGCCAGACATTAAAAACATTAAAGATCAGACAGACCGGTTTTAGCGTTTATTCAAACCTAGTATGTGTTTTCTCTACTTTCTGGTCAGCTGCGTGAGTTTTGAGATGGGAGTTAACTCGATCGGTTTTAATTTGAGTTTTACATACTTATTTCCCTTTAGCCATACTTCTTATTTTGATTCCGAGTTCTTTCATTTCCCAAATGAGAGTTGTGAGAAGAAATTTATTTAGGTTACGTGCTATCAATAATAAATCGTAAAACTAGTTAGTTAATTCACCGATCGAATTAAGCACTCATTAATTCTCAAAATTAAAACATCCTTCTCTGTGTGGGGTGTGTGTGTGTGTGGGAGGGGGGTGTAAATAAAAGAGTATTGGCGCCGTTCAGTCTGTTACTGAACTGACAGTTCCTGGCTTTCAATCAAAGAATCAATCGAACAATCAGAATTTATCGATACCGGAAGTGAGCTTTGATCTCCAAGCTGGCCGTCATCTATTTGAAAAAATTGTTGGCTTTGCGACTGAAACATCGTAATTAAAACTTATTCTAATGCAAGTTATAGTTACTACGTCTGGGTCGCTAACTAACCGTTTTAAATTTTGTTGTGTGTTTCTTGTCATAAATTTTACAAAAATAACGCCGTTTAACCCATTCAAACACAGCAAAATTTTAGACTGGTCCAAATTGAAAGAAGCTGCAGACGACAATTTCAAGTTGATGGGATTTTGATTTTTTTTTTTTTTTTTTTTTTTTTGTCTTTTTGGATAGAAAACATAGTGGATAATGAAGAAATTGCTTGATACAAGCAATTTCTTCATTTTCTACAATGTTTTCCAATGCTTTTTTCTTGAAGGGCGTAAAAAGGAGGGATTGAGTTGGAATGGGTTAATAATGAAGTGGAACTTTCTATCGGAATCAGTGGACGTAGCCAGTGGAGTCAGTAGGCGGGGCCAGAGATCCGTGAATTGCAGAAGTTCGTGAAGGAAAATCCTCGCGATGTAGAAGATAGTGAAAGATTGGTTGTTAAATACCGAAGTAATTGACAAATCGCTTGCCCCGCCCACTGACTACCTAGGCCCCGCCCATTAACTCCAACGGGAAGTCCCGCTTCGATTTTTAACAGCGTTATTTTGCAACATATATGGCCAGTAGCTTGTAACAAAAATGTAAATTGGTTGGTTGGTGAACTAAACGTCGTAACTACAGCTTATTCAAGCTGTAGTTACGACATTTCAGTCACCAAACCAGCATTAAAGTTAAACAAAATGGCGGCCAATACCGGAGTTGATAAGCTCAGGTCCGGGCTGAATAAATTATTTGATTGGTCGGTTTGTTCTTTGATTGACAGACGCGATTGGTCAATTAAAAGACTTGTCTAGAAACAGTGTATTTATCAGTTTTAGATGACGATTGAAATAATCGGTATCTTATGAGCACGAATTTGATATTCTATTTATAATATGGCCTAGTTTATTTCAGACATTCGATAGAAATATTGAAATCGATCTATTAGGATATTCCACGAAACACATAACGCATGTGGTAAAATGACGTCATTATATGCATTACGTTTCGTCATATTCGCGGTACCGAAGAGGCCTTACCATTGGGTTTAGACCATTTGCATAGTCTTATGTTCGATCAATATCACCCATGTAATATCAAAAGTAATCCACGCCCGCGCATGAGGTCATTACAAAATCGATGGCTCAGTGCAAAAACATCGTAAATGCACTTACCATGTTTATTCACTAAGTCATCGAAATTCATATATTTCATGAAGTTAAAATAGCCATACCATCTTATCAGTATAAAACGAATTCGTATTTGAGCCGAAACGATTCATAGGCATTTACCAAGCTTTTAGGTTTGCCTATTTGAGATGCCGAGTTTGCATGTGTATTCCAGTGTATGTTTCTATCCCCGAGATGTTGGTTTTAACATTCAGAATGACAGGTTTTGGCAATAAATCTGACGTCGTTTGCGGAATTTTCTGCAAGCCTCTCTTGATTACCTTGCGTTTTAACAACTATGATTGATATATTTGCATGACGTAACGATGCCTCGGAATTCCTCCGCCAATCATTTTCTTAGCGCAAAGTCAATTTAGATTCTATTTATAGAATCTGGCAAGTTTTTGCAAAAAGGCGGAAAATTAATTACCTAGGTAAAGTTCCAGGTGTAATTGACATTAAACACTGCCGAGCTTTTCTTGATATCTTAAGTTCTGTAGATTTATTTTCAATTAGCGTTTGATTGGTTTTAGCTCACCTGAGCGCAACGTGCTCATAGTGAGCTTTTGTGATACCCGAATGTCCGTCGTCCATCGTCAACAGTTCAGTGTTCCAAAAGTGCAGTTCAACATCATTATTGCCCAATCTGTCTCAAACGTGCTGAAAATGTTTGTTTAGTCACAAAGAAATATCCCAATGAATATGGTTGCATTTTAATTAATATCAAGGGAAGATGGACCTTATGAGCAATTTACTTGTTAAACACTCTAGAGGTCACAGTATTGGCCCAATCTTTCCAAAACTTGCTGAAATGTTTAGATTGTAATGAGGAAGAACTTTATTGTATATTGTGACATTCTTACTAATGTCAAGGGAAACGGGCCTTATTGACAATTTCCTTGTTACCACTCTAGAGGTCTCCATTTTTGCCCAATCTTTCTCAAACGTGCTGAAAATGCTTGTATTGTCATGCATGAAAATCCTCATTAAATATGGTGACATTACATCTTCACCTTTTCATGTACAAACACGGGATTTTACGTCGCTTTGATTTTACACTTGAGAAAACATTGTGGAAAAAGAAAAAAATTGGTTGTAACAAGCAAGTTCTTCTTTTGCCACAAATTTATTTCAAATTGTATCCAATTTTCACTGTCGTCTGCAACCTCTTTCAATTTGGACCATACTAAAATTTCATACACAGGAAAGGGTTAAATGGAGTAAAATCGGGCCTTTGTGGCACCAGCTTTCTGTTCATCCAATCACAACCTTTTGTCTTAATATCAAATTTACTTTGTGAAAGTATCTTATCGTTATCGAATTACTTTGAGATAGTTAACATAACATACATAATATTTCTTTATTTCGAGATTCATAGTCACAACATAAAATTGAATGAAAAGGAAACGACAATCTTTCTGAATGAATGAAAATTTGTAACATTTTAGGACATATCAAAATATGTATTACCAGATCGTGAGAATCATATTCTTATAGATACATTAAGATTACATATTTATGAAATGTCTTTTTTCTAATTAGGGAGCCTTTTTCAAACAAGAAGACAGTTTTGTTAATAATACTTTACTCGACATTTTAGAAGCTCGACAAATGTTTGCATGTTTAGTTTACGAAAATAGTATTTTGGAATATGGTTTTTTCTAATATCGGAATAATATGGACAACAGAGAGTGAATTGAAATTCATCTTCCAAGTCTTGCAACGCGCAGAGTTGGCAGTTTATTTCATTTCTTACAATGTTTATATGGCGACCTGTTTCTTTTCTAAGATCACGGGAGGAGAGGCGCAAATTTCTTAAGTACGTTCTACTTACACTTCATTAACATGTATTCTCTCTCTCTCTCTCTCTCTCTCTCTCTCTCTCTCTCTCTCTCTCTCTCTCTCTCTCTCTCTCTCTCTCTCTCTCTCTCTCTTTTTTTTTTTTTTTTTTTTTTTCTTTTTTTTTTTCCCAAGAAGGAGACATTTTATAATTCATTTTGATAGAACTAAAAATTCACGCCTTTGTTGATCAACTGTTGACTACAGTTTACAGTTATTTCTTTTGCTATTGTAGCAGTGAGTGACCTTGTGCCATCTTGGCCTTCTTGTTTATTAAATGCGTATTTTAAGTGGGGGTTTTTTTTTCTTGGGGATTGCTATTGATGAAACATTTCAACACATAATTTTACGCTGATTAAAATCTTTGCCGATAGATGATATGTGGACGAGTTCTTACGAATTATGTGTATAAAAATCGCGTTTTTATTGTTGTTGTCGTTGGTGGTGGTGGTGTTGTTTTTTTTTGTGTGTGTGTGTGTGTGTGTGTGTGTGTGTGTGTGTTTTGTTTTGATTTTTTTCGTTTTGTTTTTGTTTGTTTCTTTGGGGTGGTTGGGTTGGGGGGGTGGATCCTGAGTTTAGGTCGCCCCCCCCCAACAATTTGCTTTTATTCCCATGACCATATATATATTGCAAAATAATGTCGTTTAACATCACAATGAAAATATCTTGTCGAAGGTCAGAGGGCACGGGGAACGATCCGTTAATTTTGAAAAAATAAATGTGGAGCTCAGGCCTCACAATATTTAACATTTTTTGAATATATCGCATATCTCGAATAAGCGCTCTAAACGGTAACACTAAAGCTACAGAAGGGGCTTTAACCCATGACCAGACAACGTATTAAACAAATTCAACGAAGTTGTAGACCGCAAATTTTAGGTTAAAGAAATTTATAAGTCTTTATGATTTGGAGAAGAAAATATTCTGGATAATGAAGAAAATTCTTGCAATTTCGTCATTGTTCACAATGTTTCTCATGTTCTTTCCATAATCAATTACCACACAGCAACATTTAAGACCAGTCGAAATTGAAAGAGGTTGCAGACGACAGTTGTAAGTTGATGGAATTTAGGAAATCCTTGTCTTTTGGGGTATTAAAAAACATTGTGGATTATGAAGAAATTGCTTGTTACAAGCAATTTCCTCATTTTCCACAATGTTTTACCAAACTATTTTCTTGGGGGCGTTAAAAGGTGTCATTGTGTGGGAATGGGTTAAGGTATGTCAAAAAGCGGAAATGTATGAAAATATGCTAAATTGAAGTAGTTTTTTTGTTGGTTTTTTTTTTTTTTTTTTTTTTGTCTTCTTCTTTCTTTTGATATCACATCAATCACAAGAAAGTGATTCAAAAGAGATATTAGAAAAAAAAATAATAAGCATAGGTCGCCGACCTGTTGATGTTTAAAAAAAGGAGCATCTTATTTATAGATTATCTATGTAGGTCGGTTTTTTCTCTCTTTTTTTTTTTAATCTGACATATTCATCATACGATTTGGCTCACTTCAGAAGCGGTTGTATTTAGATATAGGTTACATGTTGTTTTACGTTTTCTCTATTTAAACGTAATGAATAACTTGACGTATAGCATTTACTGAATGATACGGTGTGCGTAAACTTAACCCATTGACGGATCGCCGCTGTCAATCAAGATTTGATCGACCGATCACATCATTAATTTAGACCTGAGGTTAATTTTGGACCCGAATTTTTGCTGGTTGAGCGATTTAAACGCCGTAACTACAGCTTATCCAAGCTGTAGTTACGACGTTTAGATCGCCAACGAACGATTGTCTTTCTTGATAAATGTTGCTGACCATACACCTGTTGTCGGGAGCAGCGATCCGTCAATTATCCACAGGTATTCTGTCAGTCCCGGAGTATTTCTACACTGGTAGTGAGTATAAGATCAGCCCGGAAACACACAGAGCCTAATCTTTGCCTGCCTTTTCATTCTGTTAGATCTAACCGTTTATAAGATATCTCCCTAATGTTGGTAGCCTAATGACCTAGCGACATGAAATTGACAGTCTAGCGACCAAAGGTTCTAGGAGCTTAAAAGGGTTAGGGTACAACAGCCTAGTGGCTTTGCAAACTGATGGCCTGAAACTGTAAGATTAAAATAAGATGTAACTAACTAGCGACCTGGCGGCCTTATGGAGTATGATAAAACTGACAAGTGGCCTGGTAGAGGGAAAGATACCAACAACCCGATGGCAGCCCAGTGACTTGGAACTCTTGGGCTAAAATTGATATGATGCCTTAGCGGTCTTGTAGCGTGAGAATAAAAGTCCAATCAAAATAGTCCATTGGCATCAAACTCTAAGACTGAATAAAATCACAATGATGTAACGGTCTTGCGGCCTTGAAGCGTGAAAATATTAATTGAATCCAACAGTATAGCGGCCTCGTAGCTTTGGTCATGTTCTGAAAGTGTACCCACCTTATAAGATACATTCGTTGCACTCTGACCAATTCAATTTCGATTGATATAAGCGTAACGGACATGCAATGAACTTCGAAAAAAATGATATCGGGTCAAAACTGCAGGACAGGTTTAATCGACCTTGAAGGTGTTAGACGTTGTAGGAATAGGAACAATTCTCCGTAACATTTTTGAAATCATCGTGGCAATTAGAATCCGCAAATACTAGTTTCACCAGACTTAATATTTGTCTTATAAATGTGTCGAGAAAAGCTTCTCTTTTCAAATAGATATTGAATCTAACGAATTTATAGTACACTAATTGATATTCCGGCGACTAAATAATGTTGCACCTGCAATAGCCACAAACTTTATTATTATTATTAGTTTACTATAAGAAAAACAGGCGTCTAACCACATTAACGATAAAAATCATATTGAGTTAAGGATTAGAGCCGAGACGAAAAGCTCTGTTTTTCACTCTTCATCTTATTTTTAGAAGATTTATAAGCTAGAAATCCGTGGGAACCGTATACGTGTAATGTAAATACGATATTTCATCCTACTTGAAGGAATATGCTCTGATGAATGGCGAACGAGTACAGAAATATTCGTTGGCAGCGACCAAAGTGTCGCAACTACAGTTTTATTACAGTTTTGTTAAGACATTTCGGGCGCCAACCGACGTATTGCTACAAGCACTAATAGTCAGCTTCTTGACAAATAAGGACAGTACCTCGCGACATGTATCTCGCAGCAAGAAACTCGCAACTCGCACCCAGCTGATTGTTACATACTGCTTTTCAAGGAAAGCGTGTCAACCCATAAAGCAGATTTATAAACATTGCAGGAAGTTCGGCCCATACGCCTGTGGGTATTCAGTTGTTTATATCTATTAATTATCCAATCGCATGTTAAGGTATTATTTTATTATTTATACTTAAATTCATTTATATCTTCTTATTTTAGGAAGTTTGTTAGAATAGAATTGACAAACAGAGCTGTCAGTCACAGTAAAAAAGGTCAATCAAATCCTTCATTTTGATCGGAAGTGGAGTTCATTTATGTGAAGCACTTTTTTTTGGTTTGGCGACTTAAACAACGTAACTACAGCTTATTCAAGCTGTAGTTACGACGTTTAGGCCGCAAACCAACCATTCTACTTTTTTGTTACATGCTTCTCGCCTGAAATGTTGAAGACAAAGCCGTCAAAATTCGAAGTGGAACTTCCTATCGGATTCAATGGGCGGGGCAACCTATCGGATTCAATGGGCGGGGCAACCTATCGGATTCAATGGGCGGGGCAAACCGAGTAAGTGGGGGGAGCCGTCGGTTGGCCAATCAAATGGATGCCAAAACGTCACATTTTAGTAATTTCGTAAAAATAGTTCATCAATGGGACGCTTTGTTTCTAAACGTGACGTGACTTGCTATACGACTTGCTGACTTACTGCACACAAAATTTACGGGATTTTTGTATCAGCATGCTACAAATAACGTAAATATCCAAATAAATTCTTCTTACTGACAGTAACGCTATCGTGTATCGTTTACTCTGCCAAAGTCTGTGGAATTAGTGCAGAAAAGGCGAAGTTGTATTCAGCTGAAATTTGGAAGGAAAAAAGAAATTTAGAAAACAATATTCAAAGTAAGTAGCATGTAACAAAAAGGAAGAATAATTGGTTGGGGACGTAAACTTCGTATCTCCAGCTTGAATAAGCTGTTGTTACGACGTTAAGTCGCCAAAACAACAAAAATGGTTAACAAAAAATGACGGCCAATATTAGAGTTCATAACTCAATTTCATTGCTCGACTGGTCATTTTGATTAACAGCAGCGAATGGTCAAATAGTAAGAGGTTGCACACGACCATTCAAAATGTACAAAAAATATACTTGTTCCAAGCTATTTCCCCTTCACACTCTTTAGCTCTCTTGGGCACTAAGTGATAGGGATGAGCTATTGTGATCGGTCATCGTACGGCGTCCGCCCGTCCTTCCTTTAACAATTACAAACAAAATCTTCTCCAATGTTCTTCAATCGACCAATCTTCCGAAATAACCCTTAGGTCATGCTCTTTCAAAATACCCCAAAGAATTGAAATTCGTGAAGAACTCTGGTTCCCATGGTAACCAATTTAACAAACTTTAAAAATCTTCTCCTCTCAAACCATAAGGCTTAGAACGTTTATATTTGGTATGTATTATCGCCCACTGACCCTCTACTAAAATACTTCAAAAAATTACCGTAGTCTGAAAATTAGCCCTTTTCTGTGCGATCCCTGATTTTACAAAGAAAACCTTTATAAATCTTATCCTCCCATAACATAAGGCATAGAGCTTTTACATTTAGTATGTATCATCACCTATTAACCCTATCAAAATTCTTCAAAGAATTACCGTACTCTGAAAACTAGCCCTTTTCTGTGTGATACCTGATTTTCCAAAGGAATAACGAAGGATCTTTAAATATCTTATTCTCCCAAACCTTAGGCATAAATCTTTGAAATTTGGTATGTATCAATACCTATTGACCCCCTATAAAATAATTCAAAGAGTTGCCGTACTCTGAAAATTAGCCTTTAGTGTGCAATCCCTGATTTTGATTAGGAATAAAGAAGAAAATCTTTGAAAACTTTTTTTCCAAAACCAAAGGCCTAGAGCCTTGATATTTGGTATGGCATTGCTTATTTACACTCTACCACGATACTTCACAGGATAATTCAACTTAGAAATTTGACCCTATGTTGTGGGATCTTAGATTTACGTCGCATTAAAATCTTCTTCTCCAAAATCGTTAAGCTAATAGCTTTGATATTTCGTAAATATCATAAAGCCATGTACCTTCATACTCAGCTGAGTGATATAGAACCACCATGGTACTTTTGTTTTCCATAGCTCATCCATCTTAGCGCGTCAAAATGAGGGGTTTGGAGGTAATGGGTTAAATTATCAGTTGTCATGTTGAAATGTTTTATAGTGATCTTTCTTGAAATTTGCGAGAGGTCCGTCATTTTTAAAAAGGGGTTTGTTTATTCTTATTTTAAAACTACGACCGGGAGAAATGTTTATGTGTTAAGTGTCAGATATCAATCAGAAATCGAATAACTTTCTTAAATAAATAGTAAAGACGTACTCCAGTTGGAAGAATAACAGACTGGCTCGTGAAAATGCCAAAGAATAAATCAGTGTACTTCTAAAGTATTTTTGCATGCCTACACGTCCTCGTCAATCCGATTAGCTCAGGTGGTAGAACGCTTGAATTAAAACCCTAAGCTCACGGGTTCGAGTCCTGGGCTGACTAGACTAACATAGCAATTATTTTTCGAATGAGACGTTAATCCGATGCCCCATGTGACTGTGCTTTACACCGGGCACGTAAAAGAATAAGACGGGACTCTCAACTGTTTCGACCTGTATCCTTTCACTATCCCCCGTAACAACTAACCGTCTTCTTTGGCGTCGCTCATATGGACAAATACTATGGTAGCGACGATAAATAACAAATAACAAATAAAAATGAACTACACGTCTTTCAAATTGAAGAGTATGCCATTGGTGGAGATAAATAACCTATTTATACCATTTTGTATCAAGTAGTACGAAAACTGAAGGAAAAGATTGATAGTTTCACATGCATATCGTCGCCATTTATCATTTTTATACTATGCAAATTTTATTATAACATATTGCATTTTTATTTTGACCTATAAGTTCATTCTAATGCAGCATTTAAACTATTTTCATTATCAAAAGTTTATCAGCACTTTGAACCTGGTACTCACGTTTGTAACTTACTAGTCGGCTTACATAATTGACTGAACGCGATTGGAAACCAAAAAATCGATAGGCCAACCAACTTAGACTTTGAAGTGAGCTTAGAACTCCCATATTGGCCGATATTTATGTAGATCAATTTTGTTGATTTGGCGACCTAAACGTCGTAGCTACAGCTTATTCAAGCTGTAGTAACGACGTTTAGATCGCCAAGCAACTATTTTACTTTTTTGCTGCATTTAACTGGCGAGGAATTTTGCAAAACGCCGCCGTTTAATATAGAAGTCGAACATCCTGGTGGAGCCTGGCAAGCGATGCATCAATTGTGTTTGCGAGTTGGGAAGATTTTGTACATTCTGCTCTTCCTGTTTTAGACTGGTCCAAATTGAATGCAGAAAACAATGAAAATTGAATGAAATTTGAAATAAAAACAAAATCCCATGCGGTTTAAATATTGTGGGAAAAGGGAGAAATTGCTTGTTACAAGCAATTTCTTCTTTTTCCAAAATGTTTTCTCAAATATAAAAAAAAACACAGGGGTGTAAAATCCCGGGTTTGTAGATGAAAGGGTTTAAAGCAGACCTTGCTCACAAACTCTTGAACACCAGCACGATTCTGGATGGTGCGACTCAAATAAGACTTAACCCATTCCAACACAATCCCTCTATTTTACGCCATTCAAGAAATTAATTCTGGAAAACAATGTGGAAAATGAAGAAATTGCTTGTCACAAGCAATTTCTGCATTTTCCGCATTGTTTTATATCCAAAAGAGACAAATATTTCTAAAATTTCAACGATTTCCAATTTTCGTCAGCATCTTCTCTCAATTTAGACCAGTCTAAAATTTCATTGTATGGGAATCGTTAAAAGCAGACCTTCTTCCCAAACTAATGTTGATGATATAAGAACGCCGGAACGGTTCTAAATGGTGCGTCTTAAATAAAACTTAAACATGTCTCTCCCCTGCCAATTTACCTCCCATAAGTATTTAAAATAAACCGAATATCGTTTATGGTGCAATAAATTGTGCTTAAAAATCTGCTGGGTGTGGAAAGGCTAAGAGAATAAAAACATTTTTCATTTTAGATCCATTTTAAAACTGATAAGCAATGTTGAGAAAAATGTCGGAAAATGCCACTCCATCTGCTTACGCGTCAAGATTTTTTCTTCTTTTTCTCTCTCTTTTTCTTCTCCCTTTTTGTCTTCTAAAAACAAGACAAAAATCGAAAAATTTAGTTTTAAAGATTTTGTATCTTGTTCTGCACTATCAACGAATCACCGAATCTTAGTTCTGCCTACTAACTCATTACCTAACAACAAAATTGTAATATTGTCCAAATTTAAAGAAGTTACAGACGAAAATTTAACAATTCTTTGCCCTTTCGGGTAGAAAACATTGTGGACAATGGAGAAATTGCTTATCACAAGCAATTTCTTCAATGTCCACAATGGTTTCTTTTTTCTTTTTGTCTTTTTTATTATTATTTATCTTTTCTATTCTTTATTTCATCTTAAGTCATCTATTTATTTTATTATTATTATTATTATTATTATTTTCTGCGCGTAAAAAAACGGGATTGTGAGAGAATGCATTAAAAGTGGTTAATGAATACTTGTTGAAATTGTCTCAATAATTAACATCTCCATAAAAGTTAACTCGGAACTACACAAAAGTAGTCTCATAAATGTAGTTTTGACCTGTTAAGACATTTATTTTCTCATTTGAACGTCTTTTATGTATATAATCTGAAGGTATTGAATTATAAGAAATGTAGAAGATACCCTTTTCCTTTTTTCAACAGGGTACGAAAATAAAAACCTATTATCACTCCCGGTTTCATACAGAGGTGTGATTAGATTTTACTTTTCATACTTTCTCGAAAACAAACAATACTAACTTCTTTTTTAACATACTACAAAGATTTCTACGACGATACGGCTGTTACTGAAGATAATAATTATTTTGGCAGTTCTATTTTAAGATTTTGTCTATCTATTCGGGATCTGCGATTTTCTTTGATTCCATCTTCTCTGACACAAATTAAGCGAAGAAACCTTGGCACGTGTTTGTAGCTTGGATTTATCTATCCATCAATTTATTGCGTATATAGAAAGCAACTGGATACCTGTACCAAATCGAAACCGAAAAGTTCCCTTTGTTCAAACTATAAGATAATTTACTATTTATTTATTTATTTATTTATGTATTTATGTATTTATGTATTTATGTATTTATGTATTGATTGAATGATTGATTGAATGATTGATTGAATGATTGATTGATTGATTGATTGATTGATTGATTGATTGATCGGTTACTTGATTGATTGATTGATTGATTGATTGATTGATTGATTGATTGATTGATTGATTGATTGATTGATTGATTGATTGATTGCAGGGGTTATACACCACTTTTAGCAGTAAGTTAAGGTAAAAAAAACTTTAATCACATGTTTTCCGAGTGTGGTACTTAATTTCAATGGATTTTTTCGGTTTAGATGAGTCTAAATATTTTTGTCTAGTAATTTTTTTTTTTTACCCTTTCCAGTTTTTCAAAGTTTAGTCTTGTTCAATTCGAAACAAGCTGCAGACAACAATTAAACGTGAGAGCAATTACAAAAAAAACCCTAGAGGGTCGAAAATATTGTAGAAAAAAAGAGTGTGCTTATCATAATGTTTTCTCACAATGTTTTTCCTAGTAAAAAGAACAATGGATTGTACAGGAAAGGGTTAAAGCCAAGTTCTCAGAAAAAATTCTCTCTGTATAGCGTGCTGAAATAGATGCCCCTAAATGACCTTTTCGGCTGTTTGGCTATCCAAACTTTGATTGTATAGGATTTTTGTTATTCTTGTAAATTCAATTTGTTCACAAAGACTGATCCACTCATACAAATTTTTAGTCATTTATTTGCTGTTGTTGGTCATTGGTTAATATTGCAGGTGAATTAGCGTGAACATGTTAAACTCTCTTCTTGTCCGCTGAGGTTATATAGTTTAAAAATCATTTTATCTTTTTAAATCTAATCTCACATGACTGACAGGGGATATCTTGTATTGACTGATGAACATTTAAACTCCATTGAAAAATCGAATTTTAATCCGTCTATGATATGCATAGCTTATGTTCGACTCTGAAACCTTCAACAAGATTTAGTTGTCGCTGTTTAATGTTCCTTCCAAAACGAATTATACACTACCCAACCTATTACGATAAAATTTAATATTTTTGCTTAACCCATTTACAGACAATAATTTTTAGACTGGTCCAAATCAAAGACGTTACTGATAACAATTCCAAGTTCATGTTTTAGTTGTTGTTTTTTCTTCTTCTTCATTGTTAATCATTTTCTCATAATGTTTCCTTCCCTTGTTTAGAGATAATTATTAGTAATAGTAGCTGAGTTTTATTTTTTCCGCTGCATCAAAAAAGATTGTGTAGGGATACGATAGTCAAAAAAGTTTTCGCAAAAACCAATGTTTCATTTGCAAAAAAAAAATCGGACGTTTTTCACGAAAGACTTCTGTCGTATTCTAGTGTGTTTAGTTAGAATAGTTCAAATATAAACTTGACAACATTAGCCCTTTTAGCCTAAAAGATGACTGAAATCGACAGAATATTTTCGCGCATGTTCGAGAAAATTAGGTGCACATGCTGTTTCCTTGCTAGTATATTTTTTTAGCAAGGTGTTAAGGGAAGCACGGAGGACTGATGCTGCTGTAATTCTCAATTTAGCCGCTCGGAAAATGTCACTGAAAGAATTTCTTAAGCCTTTCCCGTTCAATCCCTGGTTTTTACGTCTCTGTGATTTTGTAATTGAGAAAAGTTTATAGAAAAAGAATAAATTGCTTGTAACAAGCAATTTCTTCTTTTTCCATAATATTTTTTACCCTACTAAATGTTTATCTTTCAGAGTAAATCCACTTTCAATTTTCGTCTGCAAAACCATAAGATTTTGACAGGTTTGAAATTTTGAAAAAAAAAAACAGG